>BQKN01062788.1:0-13080 GCA_022839385.1 Asparagus kiusianus | reverse complement strand
AGGTCACTCCGACCCGACCGGCCAATTCGCAGGTCACTCCGATCCGACCCGCCGATTTGCAGGTCACTTCAATCCGACCCGCCAATTCGCAGGTCACCCAGATCCGACCCGTCAATTCGCAGGTCACTTGGATCCGACCCTCCGACCCGCGGGTCACCCAAATCTGACCAGCGCCAGAGTCAAGGCAGAAGATGTTCTGCACCTGTTTTATCGATCCCTGTGAGTTCCGCATCTCCGGTGAAGCCCCGTGACTGCGTAGACTTGCCCCGTTTCAAGATAAGGATGGCGGATCGTCTGGTTCCTTTGCATAAGGATCAAGACAAGGTTGCGATCAAAGAACGCTTGGGCCTAGTGACTGAACCCCGAGCAATTATTCGAGCTGGGGGTCGCACACGGAAAACTTCTGTAATTGACCGCCTCAGACGACGAATTAAACTCCAAGAGCCCGTCGAGAGTTCACGCTTACAAATGCGTGACTCTAAACGCGCGACTCTTGAGAATGCTAACAAGGAGTTGCATACTCAGAAGAAAACACGTAAGACAAACGAACGCGTTATACCTGAGGATTCATGTAAACAGCTAATAGGTTGCTCTAACGGTAACGTCGATGAGTTGTACTATCGGGCTGGGGGTATGAACAAGTCTCGGAAGAGATATACCCGAGAAACAAAGTCTCACTGCCCGTGCACCAAGTTAATCAGGGCAGTATTATCAGCGTGTAGCTGCCCCAAGACCACTCCGCCGAGGGTCTCGGTATTTGAGAGGATCTCTAACGGGGCGACTAAGTCCAAGCCAAGACGTTTCCATAAGAAACGATCGACCATTCAAGGTGACGAACTTCCGGAAGTCACAATAAATATGGCTGATAAGGGAAAGTCGGTTCGACCTTCTAACTCTGATCCGCTTGTATCGCATCGTCTAACCCGGTTACGATCAGGAACTATAAGACAAAGGGATTATCAGAGAATGCAGAGAGGATTATCCTCGGATGACGAAGTGTCAGGTTCCAACTCTGCGGTCACTTCTGATAATACGGTCTCCAGCCCAGGTCAATCCCACGAAGCATTCATGATCAACACCGAGCAAGTGACCAAAATGGTCGAGGATGCTTTAGCCAAACAGCAAGAAGCATTCAAAATCGAAATGGAAACGGCTATGTTACGGATGAGGGAAGAGCACAACCAACAAATTCGGGCTCTGTCTAATCAGTTCGGTGAATCTAGCCGTCGTAACCGTGCTGACCAAGTAGGTAGCGATTCAGATGTGGATGAACCTCTCAATGCTGAGAACCCTCCCGTTAATCAAAACGCTGGGGGTGGTCCCACCAATGATGACAATGCCGGGGGTGGCCGCGTTATCCCTCTTTCAATTCGTCTAAGCCCCGATACGAGCGAGGATGAGAAAATAAAAGATCTCGAGAGCAAAATCAACGCTCTGATGTCTGCTCAAGATGTGAAAAGGACCGGCATCCCGTGTCCCTATCCAAAGGAGTGGGATTCAATAGCGTACCCGACAAAGTTCAACCTGATTAACTTCACGCCGTTTGACGAAAAGGGTTCGCCTACGCAGCATCTGATCTACTTCAAGTCCCACTTGGGTATGATCTCCGGCAATAAAGCCTTGATGGTTTGGTCATTCATTGGCACCCTTCGCGGGCCCGCCTTCGATTGGTACCGTCGTCTTAAGCTCGGAAGTATCAATAATTGGGAAGACCTGGAGAGCCTATTCCTCGCTCATTTCTTTGATGATGACGCCGCGGTGTCAGTCAGGACACTCTTCGATGAGAAGCAAGAAGATGATGAGACGGTCGACGACTTCGTCAAACGCTTCCGGATTAAGGCAATGAACTGTCGAGATCCGATCACGGAGGACTTCATCCTCCAAACCTGTCACAACAACCTCTCTTTGGATGTGTTGGAAGTTATGAGAGTCGCACCATCCAACAACTGGAAAGAGTTGAAGGTGCACGGAGAGCGGGCCGAACGCTTCCTCCGAAGGAAGAAGGCTGAGAGGAGTCAACCGACGGCTAATCTTCCGAACTCAAACTTCGCTTCCCGTGGTAAGGATAAAGCACCTGCAGCAGTTGTTGACACTAATCAGACGTCGCAACGGCAATCCCGGAGACAGCGAAACACTTCGGATTTGAGACTCCAAAAAGAGTACTCTTTCAAGGACGAAGACGTTCCAGCCATCTTCGAATCCCTCCTTGAGAATAACAAGATCAAGCTACCACCTATCACAAATCAGGAGGAAGCTGATAACACTACGAATCCAAAGTACTGTGCGTACCACAGGAGGGTCCTTCATCCCACCAAGGATTGCTTTGCTCTCAAGAATAGCATCCAAACCTTGGTTGAAGCCGGCGTTATATCGCTCAATTAAGTCGAATGAACACTCCGACAAGTATAAGAGTATAAACTGCTCCTTCCTGCACTCCGACAAGTATACGAGTATAAACTGCTTCTTAATACTCCAATAGGTATATGAGTCTAAACTGTTTCCTACCGTTGACGAGAAGTTCCTGGAGAATTTTTACATGTAATATTCTTAAGGATAACCCAGTCATGTAACAGATTATAATGTCAAACCCAGTTTCGTAAACCAAGCTGGGGGTGGATGATTCATATAATAGGAAGTTCCCAGAAGAATGCTAAATGTAACTTTCTTAGGGATAACCTGATTATTACAAATAAAGTGATAAACACTAAACCCCATCGTGATTTCTGAACACTCTCTTGCTGAGATGAGATTCGATCACTTCGTTGGATCAATCTTCTCTCACAAAACTCTTATTGGTGTTTGACAACTTACAATCTTCCACCATAAAATCCTCCGCTGATCAAGTCAATTGACGGTAGACCCACCAAAATTTCTATCCGCCAATGCATGGCAATTTTCAAAACTTGACGTATTAAGTCCTAATCACTTAACACCAAAATCCCCATCGAGTGGCTAGCACAAACCAGTATTTTTACTGCTACCTGTATTCCGCTCTCTTTGCTTTCAGGTCAAACCTATAAAAGTTAGGGCCAAAGCCAGATTCTCCTCTCGATTCCTTCCATGAACGAGAGGTCCATTTTCAACGAGCAATCAAACCTATAAAAGTTAGGATTGTCTCCAACCTCTCTTAGTCAAACCTGCAGATAGTTAGGACTAAGATCAATTCATCCCTTTCGATAAACGAAAAACTTCCATAAATTCTTTTTCAGCCAAACCTATAAAAGTTAGGATCGAAATCGGAATTTCCCCTCAATAAATGAGGAACTCTTTTCTTGAATCAAACAACCAATCCTATAAGAGTTAAGGTCGTTTGAATCTTTTCGATTCTCGGAGTGGAGATCCCACTCTTAGTTTCATCTTTCCGGATTCTGGGGGTGGAGATCCCACCTCGAGTTTCCTTCCTAACTGGAGATAGAATATAAAATTCTTCCTCTTCAGTGTTGAAAGATAGAATATAAAATTCTTCCTCTTTTATTTTTGGGTTCGTCTTTACCCTAAACAAGACCTGGGGCCAAGAATATAAAATTCTTCCGCTCCAACATCTGGTTTGTCTTTACCCTGAGAAAAAACACAACTCTCAACTTCAAATCTGAGCACTTGATGACCCGGGGAATTTTATCTCGACTCCTAAATAGAGATAAGCCTACGCCTAACACGCGTTGCCGGTTTAGTCTTTCACCGAGTGAAAAAGACACCAGAGTACGAGTCTGGGGACTTTTATTCCGAATCCTAAGTAGGGATGAGTCAACGCCTAACACGCGTTGCCGGGTGCCATATTCCCGTAAGAAATGGCAAAATCTATGTATTTAAAATCATAGCACAAAGTCTAAGAGAATTAACTCTCTTAGCGTAACGTTACATGTGAAACGGGTTTTAATAATTCACATGCTAGCCCGATTCAAACGGTAATCGGTAAAGGCACATCAAACCCGTTGAAGGCTGGGGGTTTGCCAAAAATCCTAAAATCTACGTCTAACACACGTCGCCGGTTTAATCTTTTACCGATTGAAAAAGACACCAGAGTCTAAGTCTGGGGAATTTTATCCCGAAGTCTAAGAAAGGATAAGCCAGCGCCTAACACGCGTTGCCGGATGTCATATTTCTGTAAAAAAATGACTAAGTCTACGTTATTCAAATTCGTAGCATTAAGTCTAAAGGGGTTCATCCCTTTAGCATAACGTTACTTGTGAAACGGATCCAGATAATTCACAAGCTAGCCCGACTCAAATGGTAGTCGGTAAAGGCTCATCAAACCCGTTGAAGGCTGGGGGTTTGCCAAAAATCCCACAAGTATTATGGTTAATTATTCCATACGGAGTAAGACATCATAATAAAAGAGACATAACGAATGAAAAGGACATATCTTCTATTAATAAAATTGAGTTTGCAGGTACAAGAGTTACAATCAATCTACATGAAGTTTGTGACTACGGACGTGCTGTTCAAGTTTAGTCAATTCCTCTGTATAAGTTCGCTCAAGCTCACACTGCAATGCAACCTTGAAGGATTCCTCGTGAACGCTCCAAGTCATCCTTCGTCATCCTCAAGATAGCCAAGGCCCGACTTTGTTGCGTTTGAATCTCAAGTCCAGCAAAAGCCCGAGTGTCGTGCCATGCTTGTAGACGAGATGCCATCCGGATGGCTATGTATGTTGAAGTACCGGCAGTCCTCAACTCTTGCAACCATCGGAATTCGCACTCCAGCCGATCCAAATCGTCGGCATGGCTAATCTGTAACAAAGATTAACAGCTCAGTTAGATCAAGAATCAAGATATATGAATTAGCGCTTAAAAGGGAAATTGCGAATCTTTAATTGAAATTCTACAAAATGGAGTTTTCTAATTAAGGGTCCAATTAAACCTATACGACATTCTCGGTTCAAGTCAAGTGTCACAGAGTCAAATATAAGGCCTCAATCATGTCAACATGTGGATTCACAAGCTCAATCATATACAAGAATAGCTCGAATTCAAGGCATGCACGAGTTCAGTCACATATGAATTCAATAATACAAGATCTCAGTTATATACAAATTCGAATTTGAATTACATACAAGAGTTTAACCATATACAAGAGTTCAATCACATGTACAAATCCAAGGCATATAAGGTTCTCGAGCCATACACAAGTTGGGATTCAAGTTATTTCGACCACATACAAGTTTGGATTCAGGCACATACGAGTTCAATCATGTACAAGTTCGGACCATACAAGAATGCAATTATATACAAGAATTCAGTTATGCACGAATTCAATCATATATACGAAGTTTGGTTATGTACAAGTTTGAGTTCAAGTCAAGTCCAAATTCAAGGCGTATAAGGTTCTCAACCACATACAAGTTTGGATTCAAGGCATACACAAAATCAAAATCAAGAATCAAGGCCTCGATATGTTCCCTAAATCGAGAATTTGGTTTGGTTCTTATTCACAACCATGTTTAGTGAATTCCTACATAACTCAAGCTTTATGAGCAGTCAGTTCAAGCGAAGGAATTCGATTATATGCAAAAGTCAATTCTTGGCCACATACAAGTACGAATTCGAGTCATTCGACCACATACGAGTTCAGATTCAAGTCATGCACAAATTCAATTATATACAAGAGCTTGGCTATATACAAAGTTTGAGTTCAATCATATACATGAGTTCAATTATATACGAGTTCGAATTATATACAAAGTTCAAGCACATAAAAGAATTCGGCCATGAATAGCTCAAAGACCTCAACAAGAATTTTCAGCCATATATAGGTTCGAAGAGCCGTTCGACCACACATTCAGTCATCAACCAAAATCTCAACAAAGTTTCGGCCATATGCAATCAAAACTTCGGCCACAATCAACATTTAAACCCCAACTTTCGGTTTTTCCCTAAGATCAAAAGTGGGGGACTGCAGTATCAAACCATGCTCACATTTGAAGCCAAATTCGGCCATGAACAGTAAAATTCGGCCAACAATGAGTTTTTTTAGCCATCAATTTCAATTCCTTGCACAAATTTGAAGATTTAGGTTCTCAAACATCAAGCCATGAACACAATCAAACCAAGTTTTCGGCCATCATTCAAAGCTCAAGATCAGATTTCGGATTTCCCCCAAATTCAAAAAACTAGGGTTGCAAATATCAAGCCAAAACTCAAAGACTTAGCCCAAAATTGAAGAGAGGACATGGAAGCTTACCTGAAATTCGAAGAGGAATTGAGAAGGAGGAGGGGTCCACCGAAATAAAATCCACAAATGCTCAAGTCAAGCTGGCCGAAACCCCTAGATCTGAATCTCCCTTTGCTAGAATCCAAGTGGGAAGGAGAGGAGCTCTCAAAAGACCGGAGCTTGAAGAAGAAATTTTTAAGGAGCTGGGACCGAACAATAGAAAGAAAAAGAAGAAAGAAGATGGGGGTTTTCACCCCTTGCCCAGATTCCGACCCGCGTTCCGCGGGTCGGACTCATCTGACCCGCGTGAACGCGGGTCAGACCCATTTTGGTGCTTATTTTGCTGTATTTTTGCCTGTTTTCACCCGTTTTTCGAATGTTCGGGGTACAACCTCATCTCCCGGATAATTTCGCGGCATTTGGGCTCGTATTCAGAATGTTTGGGGTCCGGTATCATACTCTTGGATGATCTCACGGCGTTTTGGAATATTCAAGACCTAATTTTAAATTTGGGTGATTTCGTGGCATTTTCACTCATTTTCGGAATTCTCAAAGTTCAATTTCATTTCCCGGATAATTTGGCGGCATTTTCACTCAGATGTGGAATCTTCGGAGTTCAATTCCGTATCCTAAATAATTTCGAGATATTCGAGACCCAATTTTATATTTTGGGTGATTTTGTGATATTTTCGTCTATTATCGGAATATTCGAAATCCAAACTCCAACGGGTACATGAGTCTAAACTGTTTCTCATTTTGACAGGAAGTTCCTGGAGAATATTACATATAATAATTCTTAAGGATAACCTGGCAACCTCCGACGGGTACATGAGGTTAAACTGATTCCCGAAACTCCCAGGAGTACACGAGTATAAAATGGTTCTCCTCAGGTTAATGCGAAACCCTAGGGTTGACGTCGGTCGACGCGTAGCCCTGGGTCAACGCCGGTCAACGCGTTGCGATGAAGAGTCAACGCCGATCAATTCAAAACCCTAAGGTCAACGCCGGTCAACGCGTAGCCATGGGTCAACGCCGGTCAGCGCGTTGCGATGCAGATAATTAATCCAAAAGTTAATTCAATAACACGAGTCAAAGTCTACTCACCAATTCCGGTTCAAGGCTTCAATAACGGTCAGACGATAAACGCAGTACCGAGAAAATCTTAGCTATTCGACAAAATACAGAATACGCTAAAATATGGAGAAGTCAAGAATCGAAATCATATGTAGGTCCTTTAACACCGACTGAAGGTGGGGATCCATCATATCCAAAGCATTTCAGACTCCTCTATAAAAGAATGAGGCTGAAACACTTTGGACGGGGTATCTGTAGGCGTCTAAAATTGCCTATGAGAGCCCGCACGAAACTCGAAGCAATGAATTGGCTAGTCAAGAAGATTCACCTATGCAACTCGTGCGCGCCGGTCAACGCGCGTACGTCAAATCAGCTCGTGCGCGCCGGTCAACGCGCGCACGTCAAATCATCTCGTGCGCGTCGGTCAAACGCGTGCACGTCAACCAGCTCGTGCGCGTCGATCAAAGCGTGCATGCCAATTAGTCCGCACGCATCGATCAACACGCGTATATTAACTAAAGCGCGTTCGACGGTCGGTCTTGCGACAAAGCATACAAGTCAACAAATCGGCCAAACACGCGAAAAGAGCAAATCTCGGAAGAAAGGGAACATAAAAGAATAAGTCGGCAAAACTGCGCGAGCGCGAGACGGAATAAACCGACCCGCACAAGCGCGGGTCGGATCAATCCGACCTGCACAAGTGCAGGTCGGATATGATCCGACCGGTACAAGTGCAGGTTAGATCAATCCGACCTGCGCAAGCGCAGGTCGGACTGATCCGACCCGCAGCGCGCAGTCTGGAACCTAAAACGTGTTTTGACGGTTTTTAAGTTGTTTTCACAGGATTTATCTGTTCCAGAGGTTCCCAACTGACTTGATATCATCCCCAAACGTGGTTAGGCTGTTGTTAACTGAAGATAGAGCCAAATCACTTGTTCTCATCCAAATAACCGCTTCCGAAGCCTATAAATACAAGCCTAGGGCCTCCTTTCAGGGGGTGGAGTTATTATCAAGACGTGGAGGTGCTGCTGGATTGAGGAGTCAAGGAGCACGAATTTCAGCGAAGGCAAATCAGATCCCGGCGAACTTCGGCATAAAGAAGGAGCTATTCGAAGGATCTGAACCCCGTCCGTCCGTCCCTTGAGATTAGGCTTGGTCTTAATCTCGAGAAGAGCCCTGATTTCGCTTGGTCGATTTCAGCGCTTCAAATCAAACATTCCCCCGGTGAAGGTGAAGCTCTGCCCAATTTTCCATCAACCGGATCCAGATCTAAGGCGGTCCACGGATAAACCCCGGCACAGGCAAAGACACCCACGCAAGCAGAAGACCGATAAACGATCTCCCTGCGTTTGTTTGATAAAGTTGTAAACTTGTTTTATTTTCATTGTGTAAGGAGATCTTATAAAAAGATCAACTTTATATTGTATTCGAGTTTATTGTAATGACTAAAGTTGTAATAGATTCGATAGCAATGAAAACAGCAATTTTCGACGCAAACAGACATGTATTTCGATGTGAGTAATGACGTAATTTCCCTAAATATATCACTAAGATGAGTTTATTTTTCATATCCCATCGTTCGATTATTTTTACTTCATTATTTGAAGCTGGTTACTTAGATATATACTATTCATAATATTTATATTGGAATTTTGGAACTCTAATTGTTGTTTTCATTGTGTTTATTTACATAAAAAAGAACTTTATAATCTTTTCTTATTTATATATTCTTATAAATATAGTGCAATAGATATTTAATTAGCAAGATCTATGATATGCTTTGGAAAGTTCTAGAAATAAATAGAGGGGGAAAAGAAAAATATTTGTGCGAAATGACTAAATTGTCCTCATATCTTTAATGAGATGAAGGACAGTTCTACCATGTCCTTCAAACTTTTACTACCCTCACTATATATATTTTTGATATAATAGTACATATATTATAGATTGATGCAATTATACTTTATTATTATTATATTTGTCATTTTTCTACTTATATGTTCTTGTATAGTTCTATTTTCATAAATCTATAACCAGTGGGATATAAAGGAGTGGAGAGGAGGGGAGCGATTGAGGTAAACCCAACGGAGAGGGTGGAAAAGTGAAGGGATGTGATCCACTTAATTGTGCTTGGATAGACAATTAACTATGTATAGCATATGAGTGTCACGTGAGGAAATTCTCATGACTGCATAATCAAAGACTAAAGTTCAAATTGTAAAATTATTAAGGTATTTAAGTGCAGTCATTTATAACCGAGGGTATTATACGCAACGTTGGGTAAAAATAGGGTATTTAAGTGTAATGTACCCTAAAATTAAAGCATAACTATAAATGAAATAATTTTTTCAAAAAAAGAGGAAGAATATGAGGTACGAAGTATCTTTGCCAAAATGGAACATCATTTACATTTAGGGGGTGAATTGACCAACTATTAAGTACAAAAATATCTTCTGTTTCAAGTGATTATTATTACTTTTTTTTGTGGGTTTTTTTTTTTGGTGGTTTTTTTTTTTGGTAGTGGTGGGGGTTTCTCTTTATTTCATGTTTTGTTCATAAAACCAATCTAAACTGTTTCAAATAGCTAAGCCTAGCGAGAAGAGAATCGTAATCAAAGCTTCTTTACTAATATAAATTACATAGAATCTCTAGCAAAATGACCAATTCTCGGTCGATCGGCGAGCTAGTGCGAGGGGTATAAATGAGGATATATTCAAGGTGGAGGGTTTCACATGAAGGTGGAATTCAAACTCAAGCATGTTCTATGTTAATAAAAGATGCTCAAGTTGCGGTGTTGGGTCCGAATCTGGGCTGGGTCATCTCAAAAAAAATATAATTAAAAAAAAAACATAGGTTAGCAGTTAAAAATGCATAACCTGAAGAAACCATTTTTGACAATAGGTACTTTCGACTAAATTTTATGTTTAGTTTATTATCTAACAGGAGGGATGACTATGGCTCAAGTTTCCAAGTAGCCAGACGTAAAGTTTGATTAGGTCTCTGTAAAAGATGCTCTTTTGATCAGCCTACGGATTTGTATTTGGAATAATATTTTGAATTATTTCAGGGACATCAGTTAAAGAGCCTCCTGCTGTACTCAGGGGTTGTTTGGTTAAAAAAAAATTCCCTGAAAAATCTGTCAATGTGTCTCTTTTTTGACAGGTTTTAAGCAAAAACGTCTTTAAAAAAGAGGATTTTGCTTAAAAGCCTGCCAAAAAGTGGCATTTTTGACACTTTTATCAGACTTTTAACAGTGGATTTCCCTCAAAAACAAGGAACCAAACAGCCCCCTAGAAGTAGTCTCTACATCCAATCGATAGAAAATAGTAAGCCCATAACTTGCAAATTTATATCCTCTGTTTGGTTCATTGGATGTAGCTTTTTGAATTTTGATGCATCTAGATACAAACCAGCACGAACAAAGTGCATAAACTCGAATTGAACTGGAGCTAGGTGAGCAATCAACCTTTTATTTTCACTTCATTCTGAAAAAAAAGTTCATACTTGCACAACTATCATTGACCATCACTGTAGTGACTCCAGAGTGAACCTAATCGCAAACCAAGCTCGTCAACATATTTTGATGGTCCTAAATCAAATGTCCTTTTTATAAATACCACTAATGACGCCTGTAGAAACTTTAGCAATGTTGCAAGCTAAACCTCCAGAGATTTGCTCTAACAAAACCTTTCATGAAATCTAAAAAACAAAATTCCGAAATCTAGAACCTAAAATCCAATATTTCAACTAATGTAATTCAGCCACAACAAAAAAAGAAAAGAAAAAAAAGGGAAATGTTACCGCAACAAAGAAAAAACTTTGAAAGAAATCTCTTGCAGCTAATTCTGTGTGGGATTCGATTTGCTCCCTGGAAGATTCTTTAAGCTTTCATCGACTGCTTTCTCTGTCTCCTTGGCCGCTGCGTGAATATTCTTCAGACTATTGAAGGATTTTGAAACCGAAATTTGAAGCGTTTTCCTTGTTTGAATGCTTTCGCCGACACCATTAATCCTCTCTGAGGCAGAAGATGATGGAGGGCACGTCAGAAAGTGAAGAAGAAGCACCAAAGAAAGCATAGCCAGAGCTTTGGAGGTTGCCTTCATGGTGATCATAAATGGAGATATTGAGAGTTCACTTCTATACCTTTCGTATAGGATCAGTAAGTTCGTTGCTAATTAAGTCACTTAAATCACAGATCTGATATCACCCTAATCATGGTTTGCGGTCAAAGCTCGTACCACCACATGTCTAATTTTAAATAGCACTCTGATGTTTTATATCGGTAAAAAAATGTTATGACAAAATCCCCAAAAGTAGACTAATATCAATCTCACAAAAAGTGCGGAAGAATATTAAGAACACAAATAACACGCGAATATACGTGGTTCGGCTTGTAGCCTACGTCCACGGGTGAAGGAAGAGAATGATTTTACTAACAATTTGTGAGGAATACAATGTGAATATCTCTCAATTACTCAATCCCTAATATACCCCTAAAGCCTAGCATAATTTCTCTTAAACAAAGGAACAAAATGAAAGCTAAAATATCTAAAAGGCTTCAAAAGGAGAATACTATTCTCTGATTTAATATGATTGGTGTTGTAGATTGATGGCATAGCTTTCGGATTGCTCTTGTATGCATATTTATACAGTCCCCAAAGACAAATTAGTTGAAGCCCACGAACCAATTACTTGAGGCCCGCAAAACAGTAACTCCTAGTAAATATAGAAGTCCACTTTGATGATTATATTCTAATGCAAATGGGATTCCTAATATATTAAACTTTTCAAATATATCTCCAAACTAATAGGATTTGAATCCTATTAAAATTCCAACCAATGAAATTAACTTGTCATCTATTCAAATTGAAGCATGTGACCAAGCCTAAGTATGTGAGGTAAACACCTACAAATCTCCGCCTTGACTCAAATACGTAGAAAATTCCTCACTCCGAATTAGCTAACTTACTCCACCTTCTCCAATAGTCTTGTAGGACATCTAAGTGCGGCACATATCGATCAAGTTCAAGCACCGCTTGAACTTACCAACTGAAAGAGGTCTCCTCAATAAATTGACCGAATTTTCTGTACACGGCCGTAACTCTTAGCGAAGTCATCACTTGAAGTAGCTACTAAATATCCGTAGGGCACAAAATTATCCGTCGACAATGCATAAGCTACGGTATCTTTATATCTTCATGGTGGTAGAATAACTCCTCTAGACCGACCTCTAGCAATAGTGTATTCTCGCTCTTCCTGCAGCTGCTGAGGTGCTTCATCTACTTGAACAGGATTATGGCTGTTGAACTTCCATAGACTTATCTTGCTAAAGAGCCGAATCACGAATTTTCTAACTTTACCATCTGTCGTGTAGTGCGCACCTGACTCCTGATCAGACTAATCTGCTGCTAAACCTTATTATTTAATCACTGGTAATTAGCAGTTTCTTGATCCAGAGAGGTTAACCAAGCTTAGCCTTTTTGCTCGACAAGCCAAATTTCCAGTATATTGGGTTCCTGTGAATTTGCATCTGAAATTATGCAGCAGTGTCAGTCTTTAGGTATAGTACTTATTTCATTAGACCTTTGTAAACCTGGCGTAGATCATATTCATCGGCTAATTAATTAAGCTGTCATTTTAGCTGCGTAAGTCAAAATATAATGCCCCGTGAGTCAAGTAGAGCTTAGATTCCAAATTTAAGATGTCATGGAATGGTAAGATCACAACTTATAAGTACTTCTTTGTAGAAGTTTGGGGTTAAAATTAGGGTTAGTTTCTCTCATTGAGAGACTCCTCTTTTATATTAATACATTCTTACAACTAGGTCCTTACAACATTGACTAATTCACTTAGTAT
>BQKN01062783.1:122184-139230 GCA_022839385.1 Asparagus kiusianus | reverse complement strand
AGAACGCCTAGATCTTTTTACCCCACTGGGGGTCGAGTTATAAATACAGGAGCTGACGTATGACAAGTGTGCCTTGGATTTGCCATGAGAAGGCACCAAGGGCTTAGGATTCTTACGTAGATTTGGCACTAATAGAGTGCGAAACAAGAGTCAATTTCAAAAAGTATTTCAATTATAATGAATGAAATTTTTGTACAGAATTATTAAAAGCTGATCATGTTGATGACCCCCTTATGGCTAGGCTCCGGGGGACAATGATCCTAGAGCAGTCAAGGACGAAACTGTTTGGGGAGAAAGTCAATTTGTTCATTAATGTAGTCATTACAACTTCAAATGTTATAATAAAAACAAAAGTTAGTCTTTTTATAAGACCTTTACACAATGAAAACAAAAAAAGTACAACTCTCGTCAAACAGCACAACGGGTGTTTATTGCCCACTGCTTACATGTGATCTTGGCATGTGACGGGGACGTCGATGTCCGTGGACCACCAAACGATCAGATTAGATCCATAGCTTCGTTGATTCGCTAAGGAATTATGAAACCGAAGCAATTATCTCGACAACAGCTAGATAATCACTCTTCTCGAGATTACCATAACGGGGCAATCTCAAGGCAAAGGACCGAGAAGTATGGATCTGACGAGCTCCTCTTCTTTATGCCGACGAACTTGATCCGATCTCCTCCTCTCTCCTGAAATTCATACTCATTCAGTCTTCAGTTCAGCAGGGCTTCGCCAATGCTCGAGAATTCCAGATCTAAAAAAATGAAGGTCCTGGGGCTATATTTATAGGCTTCGGGAGCTTTATTTTTGGATAAGAATGGTTGATTTACTCTTATCCTTAGTTGTAACCACTTAACCACGTTCTTGGATGATATCTTATCAGTTAGAACAAATCCAAATGGTTAATTATCGAAAAACGGTTCAAAACAGCCAAAAACAGATTTTGGGGACTGCGGACACCCGTGGGTGTCTCGGCCATGCTTCGGCCGAGACAACATTTGGTGTCTCGGCCAAGCATTAGCCGAGACACCACTTGGTGTCTTGACCAAACTTTGGCCTAAACTTGGTTTACGCGTTCCGTCCGTTTTTGCCGTATCTTCATCGTCCGAACTCGGAATTATGTGGTTCAAGATGCATCGGAAAGCTAACAATGAGATCAATAAGCTTCTATGGTTGAATCACATGTGAAGTGGACAGGACATAGGGGGTGCTTCATCTTTCGTAAGTGACGCGGAGCTCCCGGTCCATTCATGTTTTCGTTATTCTGAAGTTCTATTGCTTCGCATGGTTCGTCGACTCACTTTATGCGCTTATCATCGTCAAATGAGCTTTTGTGACTCGGATAGCAATGTTCATCATCTTCTCTTTGTCTTGAGCCACGTGCGGGGACCTATAGATAATTTTTGACGCCTAGAGATACCCCCTCCAAAGTATTTCAGTCTCATTTCTTTTATAATGGAGTCTGAAATACTTTGGATGTGATCGGTCCAATCTTTAGTCGGCGTAAGATGACCTATAGTTAGTTTTGACTCTTGACTCCTTCGATTTTTAGTCTATTCAATATGAATAGCTAAAATTCTTCCGGCACTGCGTTTATCGTCTGGCCGTTGTCGAAGTCTCGAATTAAAACCGGTGAATTGATTTTGGCTTGTGTCATCGAGTTGACTCATTATTGACTATCTCTGAATAGTGTTGACTTTAGCATTTCGGATCGCCCGGCGTTGACTTTTCTTCGTAACGCGTTGACTGATGTTGACCTAGGGTTACGCATTGACTGACATTAACCTTAGGGTTTCGTATCACCCGCCATTAACTTTTCATCGCTATGCATTGACTGGCGTTGACCGGCGTTTACCTTAGGGTTTCGGATCGCCCTGTGTTGACTTTTGTTGCAACGTGTTGATTTAGTGTTACGCATTGGCCGATGTTGACCTTAGGGTTTCAGATCGCCCTGTGTCGACTTTTTGTTGCAACTCATTGACTGGCATTGACCTAGGGTTACACGTTGACCGGTCTTGACCTTAGGGTTTCGAATCGCCCGGCATTGACTATTCATCACAGTGCGTTGACTAGTGTTGACCTAGGGTTACGCGTTGGCCAGTGTTGACCTTAGGGTTTTGGATCACCCGACGTTGACTTTTTGTCACAACGCGTTAACTGGCATTGATCTAGGGTTACGTGTTGACCGGCGTTGACCGGCGTTGACCTCATGGTTTCGGATAGCTCGGCATTAACTTTTCATCATAACGCGTTGACTGACGTTGACCTAGGGTTACGCATTGACCGTCATTGACCTTAGGATTTTGTATCGCCCGGTGTTAACTTTTTATCATAACGCGTTGACTGGCGTTGACCTAAGGTTACGCGTTGACCAGTGTTGACCTTAGGGTTTCATATCACCCGGTGTTGACTTTTCATCGTAACGCGTTGACTGGTGTTGACCTAGGATTACACGTTGATCGGTATTAACCTTAGGATTTTGGATCGTCCGGCGTTGACTTTTCATCGCAATGCATTGACTGGCGTTGACCTAGGGTTACGCGTTGACTGATGTTGACCTTAGGGTTTCTGATCGCTCGGTGTTGTTTGGTGTTAATTTTCATCAGAATAAACAATCACCGATGAAATTGGGCGAAATCAGCTCATGAAAAACACCTGGGGTCCAGCCCGAGCCCAAGACACCATTGGGTGTCTCAGTTCCCCCTCCCCATTTTTTTGTGTTTGTCCTTTTACGGTACTTCCATTCTCCCTCTTTCCCAAAATTTCAAAAGGAATTCTTTTCCCCCCCAAACTCCTTTTTCCTCCTCAAGTTCCCTTCCAAAACCAACTCCTCATAACCCAAACTTGTTCTCTCCAAGAACTCTAAAACCCCTCAAACTTTTACACTTTAAAAAAACCCTCAAAATTTTAGAAATCCTCCCCTCTTTATTGGCCAAAATTTGTCTCCTCCCAAAGCTAGGATTGTTTTTTCATCTTCAAGCTCAAGACTTGATTTTTTTGGAGTTGGGTTTTCAAGCTTCTTGGTTTGGGTAAGCTTCTCTCACCAATTGCATGCTTGATTTTAATTCAAGATCTCATGGGTTTTTATGTAAAGATTGGAACTTTGATTTTTTGCAATTTGGGTATGCATCAACAGTTCATGAATTTGTATGCAAAGATTAGGGCTTTTTGACCTCATGAATTAGGTTTTGTGAAAAGATTGAATATTGATGATGTGTTTCGAAAGTGGCCGAAATTTTGAGGGGCTTATGTGCAAAAGTTGGCTAAAATTTTGAGGGGGTGTTATTGCAAAGGACTAAAATTTTTGGGAATGAAATTTCATGCCTATTTGGCCAAAATTTTAATGGGTGCTTTAAGCAAAAAGACCACCATTGTTGAGGGGTTTAATTGCAAAAAGCAACTAAATATTGTAGGGGGCTTATTTGCAAAAGGGATGAAATTTTAGGGCTAAAATTTTAGGGCTGAAATTTTAAGAGTTTGGACTACATACCCATGACCAAAAGTTTGAGAGGCGTATGTGCAAATTGGGCCGAATTTTTCGGAGGGTTTATTTACAAAATTGGCCGAAACTTGTAGAGCGGCTTTTTGCAAAAATGCAGAAATTGTGAGATATTGAGGACAATGGTTTTCTTTCCTCGATCATAGCCAAATTCGAACGTGTTCGTAACTAAACTTTAGCCTCGAACATGAGGGGTATTTTAGCTATTTCACCCAAAAGCTTGGTCATGAGGGTTTTAGACTCAAATTGAGCTTATTATTTTCATGCATAAAACCCGTAGGTTTAATTAGACTTCAACTTTAAAACCCCATTTTATTCATAGGGTTTTAGTCAAAGTTCATAATTTCCCTTTTAATTTTCGGGTTCTTGTATTTACGATTGTACCTGATCCGTTGGTTTTCATTGCAGGTTAACCATATCTCCGCGCCGACCACGATTTCATAGGAGTCGATCATCTTCTCAGCATAGTGAGAGGGAGGCTCCCGTGGCTTCCTCTTACAGGGGTAAGCTTTTAGGTTTTCTGTATCCTCGTTTGACTCCTTTGCGGGTCATTCGGGAAGAACCGACGTCCTCCTTCGCGGAGATTAAGGTTTCAGGATGATTTTAGGTTCTATCATGCCCTCGTTTGGCCCCTTCGCGGGTCATTCAGGAAGAACCGACATCCTTCTTCATGGGGATTAAGGTTTTAGGATGATTTTGGGTTCTATCATGCCCTCGTTTGGCCCCTTCGCGGGTCATTCGGGAAGAACCGACGTCCTCCTTCACGGGGATTGAGATTTCAAAAGACACGTTTTGCTTGGCCAATTCACGTTTTCTGGCATGTTGGGATGATTTCATGTTCTATTACACTGTGTGGGTCGAGGTACATTACCACATTGTTTACGTGATGATGCATACCACCCTTCCTGTGTAGGACACTCGAGATCATCTCGCTAATCACCGAATGAATGACTCTATCTCGCTAGCTTGTGAGATGAATTCAACCCTTGGATAATTTATGAATAATTTTCTGACTCCATGTTTGTGTTGCCGCAGTTGAGTTCCCTGCAGAAGGTTTTCCACATCATGCTAGGACTGGTTGCAACCGGGAGACGTTCACTATTAATGTTGACAGGCAAGCTATTGGCCTGACCCCTCAGTTCAATGAGAGTCGTTCCGATGAGGTGCGTCGATTGATATGAGATGAAGGTCGCCGTTCATTACGCCAGCTGATTACCGATGCTGCATTCATTGAAGATTCCATTTCTACCCAGGCTTTATAGAAGCCGGATTATTTATTCGGGGACCATGCTGAGGATCCGGCTAAGTTGATTCTTGATGATGAACATTGGTTGAATAACTATGGTGGGAATCTTTTATATATTCCTTCTATTCCCTGTCAGCATTCTTTCGCTCATTTGGAGACGCAGGCTGTGCGGTGACAGATGTCCTGGAATCTTACCGATGACCATGAACGAGTTCATTGTGGCTTTATTTCCCATCATAAAACCCCAAGTTCTGATGGTTATAATTATATTCGTGGTCTTCGACCGGGGATTCTGGGACTTGATACAGCACCACCGGATGAGGTATCAGCAGTCGCCCATACTGTGAGAAATCGTCTGGCTAGGCTTGGGAGGAGGTTACCCCCGAATGAATTCAGATGTTTCGGTTGGTCGTCCTCGTCGACTCAGAAGTGGTGGACTCGTATGACTGGTTACGTCTTGGGACGTTGGGAGAGTGAGCTTAAGCGTAGCGGGTTGTATGCACATATACGGGCTACCATGTACGGACTCCCGGTCAGCAGCTATCATTTCTTGGCATTGTTGGAGTTTTATAACCCTGATAGTAATACATTTCTAACTTGCGGTGGAGAGTTGGGGTTAGCTCTCTATGAGATGCATAAGGTTTCTGGTCTTCCAATGGGAGATTGTCCATATCAAGAGTATTTTCCCTCTAACTTGCAGTTGGGACAGGTACAGAGGGATTCCTCCGACGTGTATGACAAACTCTAGGACCTTACGTGTCATTATCATACATCTCTGGTCAGCATGAGTCTTTTGTCGAAGAAGAAGAAGCAGGTCAGCTTGAAGCAGTTTGGTGATTATTTATTTCAGCATTTGGAGAGTAGTTCAAGCGAGACTATTTGTGAGTTGGCCCATTTGACACCTTCTGTCATTAATGGCTTAATTAAGAAAGCCGGCACTTGTTCATTTACCACTGCTAGTGTTGAGGGTTCTTTTCTAGCGGGGACTAAATTTCGAACGTTCCTTTGCCATGCATGGAAGCCTATTCGACCTAAGACCCTCTTGGCAGGCTATCTCGCCCTCTGGTTGAAGAAGTGCGTCGTTCCATATCAGTTCTCTGATGCCTTGCCTATTGAGGTCCTCCTCCCCGCCGTTCAGTAAGCTCACGGGAAGGATCTTTCTCTGCTCCTGACGATGGTTGCCGGCATTCATTACGGGCTTAGGTATTTGGTTGATGGTTTTACACATGTGGGTTCTGAACCGTCGACCGAGATTCTCTTTGTAAAGGTTGAGCTTCCGTATACATACTTGATGACATGGCTCATCCTTCACCATCCTGATTTGATGTCGGCGCCTAGTACCACTGATGCCTCTGTCCCTTTTCTGCAGTTGCTAGAGGGAGCAAATGGTACGCGAAGAACTTCACTGATGTACAACGAGAGCTTTAAGATCGTAGGAACTAGGAGTTCTTCAGGTGTTTTCCTTGCTTATCGGGTCGTTAAACGACGTATTGGTTGATGAGGAGAAGCCGGGAGCCGGTCGGACCTCCCTTGATGTTGGTTGCTTCCGTTGGTTGGTGAACATTCGTGCTGGGTACCTCATTCTTCGGGTGAAGGGTCGTTATCACATAGAGCCCTCCCTTGCCGTTTCACTCGTCAGTTCGGTTATGACCAACTATATGTTGGGAACCCGAACCGATGCTTAAGGACCGAATGAGGTCTTATTGACGGTGCTCGAGCATGGTTCTGGACTATGATGGGTTGTACCGGTGCCTATTTCACTCCCCCTTCATCTAAACGCAAGCTAACACTTACCTTTTCTTAGCTGCAAATGGCTCCTTTCTACCAATAAGCTTCTAGATGTGAAGAGCCTCTCAGAGTTGGAGGCTGAGCACTTGGTTCAGACTACTATTAAAGCTGCTCGTAAGGCCGGGCTTTCGAAGAAGCAAGGGAAGAAAGCTGTCAAACCCTCCCGTTCGAGCAAAAGCTAGATGGAGGATGATGAGGAGCTCCTTCCTATTGATGATGAGGATGAGACATCTGAAGAAGAATTTAGTAATATGGACACTGACGTTGGAGTTGACGAGGGAGAATCTAAGACAGGCCTGTCAGACTCTTTCTTATTAGAATTAATGGATCTGGCATTTCTTCATTGGTCTCAACATTCTAGATCTCGACCGGCTCCTCCAGGGCCACAACAAAATGTTTTATTTACTTATCCTAATAAGATGACTCTTGTCACTCCAGGTAGGATGATTGATGAGCATGAACCTCTCATTTTCCGTTACTCGAGATCACGATCCAGTGCCGAGGCTCCTGCACAGGTTGAGATGCGTCCTAAATCTACGCATGAGTGACCCACTGGTCCTGTATAGGTTTGTCACCTAAAGCGGAAGAAGACCGCTTATAAGTCATACAGTGGTCAGCACGCTCGTGATGCCGAGTTACGAGGTACTGTCACTGCTGGTGGAGAAGAATGTAATGTTCCATTATTTTCATAACCTTAAAATGATGCTCTTCTGGATTCCCTGGACCTAATTATGTCCCATATTTTAGGAAGCCATGGCGGAGGTGAACTTCCGTGCGACTCTGCATTTTTCAATCCTGGCCATTTAGATAGCCGGAGCTTTGTGCAGCAAAAAATGTGCGATGCCATTTGTGATGAGCCTACACATGTTAGAGTAAACTAGGGTACTGACCAGGATAATATCGTTGAGCCGAGTATTTTATGCCCAGGTATATCTAACACCGGTAGTACACCATTCGAGTAGCAATTAAAGGAGTTAGGTAGTTCAGAATTCGTTCCCCCTTTAATCACTTCTACACTTCATTCTCTTTTAGACAAATTGAAGGATGCGGGCACGAATATCGGGGTGGATGAGCCTCCTGCCACTGCCACAAGTGAGTACGCACTTCTCTATCATGAACTTTTAGCTTCTTTTTATACATCCAACACTTAAATTCTCGTGCAGATGCTGCGCTGGAGAGACCAATCGAGGATGAGACTTTTCATGGCATAGACCTCGGGGGATTTAGTGAGCATATGTACGTCTCAGCATCGAGTTTCTCATGATCCGGCACTAGGTTGCTCGTTGAGATGTTGGCAGAGCAGGCTACCAGAGAGGCTACAGGACCATCCGTTGAAGATGGTTCTTCTGTAGGTACGCATCTAATCTCCGACGTTGTAATTTTCTTCATTTGTCGAAACCTCTATTTGACTGACAAGGATTTCTAATCATAGGACCAGCCATTATAACTGATACAGCTGCGTTTATCCGTAGGTACACATGTAATGCTCTGCATCATTATTATCTTCATTTGTCGAAATCTATATTTGACTGACAAAGAGTTGTAATCATAGGACCAGCCGCTAAGACTGATACTACTATGATTCTTGGTATCTCCGGTCTGCCTGAGGGTGGTTTACCCGCAGGTACGCACGTAATCCTCTGCATCATTATTATCTTCATTTGTTGAAATCTATATTTGACTGACAAAGAGTTGTAATCACAGGATCAACCACTAGGACTGATACCACTACGATTCCTGGTGCTTCCAGTCTGCCTGAGGGTTCTGTCTTTTCTCTGCTGGAGGGAAGTATGGCCATGAGTCAGTCGTTCGATTCTCATCTTCAGGTTGTTGTTCCCCCAAACCCTCTGGGCATGGCAGAATCTCCTAGAGGAGTCGATATACCATCGACAGACGTACCTGCTATCATTCTCTAGCCTGCCGAGACTAGATTAGTAGAGCCAGCTACAGGACATCTAACTGAAGGAACCTCTGTCGGTGCTGTTAAGCTCATAATTCGTTCTGAATTTCCCCACAATACTCTAGGGTTTCTTACCTCTTCATATGATTATTTGTAGGGTTTTCATCGTCTCCATATGAGCGCATTATGGCTTTATTATCTGATACCTATCCGAGCACAGACATGTTTCGGATAGATCTTGAGAGTTTTCTTACCTTCTTGGGTAAGATGGTCAAGATGATCGTTCATCATGGATTCCGTTTTTATCAGTACAGACGATCACTTGACCGTCATATGATGATGATTAGGGAGGAGGGGTACCCTGAGCTAGCCGATTTCCTTGTTGCGGATCTTGCCATACTAGAGCGTGAATCCTAAGAGTTGGGGGAATGGAAGACTAGAGGTGCTCCCTATTTTTTTGCTACTCAGTTGAAATCTGAGTTGAAGCAGTGGCATGACTCCAGAGTATCCATTGGACATGATCTTCAGTCACAGGAGAGCTCTGTTACACAGATGAGAGCTAATCTCTTGAGGAAGAATAAGGCTAAAGCTGATTTACTTAGCTCTCTAGCTTCGGCCGACGAGGAGATAGCTAAACTTAATAAGGCCTTGAAGTATGTCGAAGAATCTCATGCTATTCTTGAGGAAGACTTGGCTAATGCTGAAGACTCTCGAAGATAAACATTGGGGAAGCTGGAGCCTGCAGAAGAGAAGTTGGCTAAGTTGAGGAGCACAGCCGCGAAGATACTGCATACATCTGAAGATTCCATTCGAGCTGAGTTGCAGGCTAAAGTTGAGTGGAGTTTTGCCGAAGATCTTTCTATGCTGAAACACCGGATTCTCAGTCGCGGATTATACTCGGAGTGATAGTTCCTTCATTTTAACTTTATTAATAAAATAAAATCTTTTCTTTATCACACTCTTTATTATGATTATTATCCACTCTAGGATGAATAACCATAATATTCACAGGATTTTTGACAAACCCTCAGCCATTAACGAATTTGGCTTGCCTTTACCGATTACCATTTTATCGGGCTAACATGCAGATTGTTCAAATCCGTTCTGCATATGACGTTGTGCTAGAAGAATGAATTCTTTTAGACTTAGCACTATGATTTTTTGAATACATAGACTTACTCATCCCTTGCAGGGTTCTCATAGGATTTTTGGTAAACCCTCAGCCATCAACGGATTTGACGTGTATTTACCGATTACCGTTTGAGTCGGGCTAGCATGCGATTTGTTTAAGTCCGTTCCATATGTAACGTTGTGCTAAAAGAGTTAACCCTTTTAGTGCTACGATATTGAATACGTAGACTTCGTCTTCCTCACGGGAATAGACTACCCAGTAACGCGTGTTAGGCGATGACTTATCTCTAATTAGGGATCGAAATAAAATCTCCCGTGTATAAAGTGTACGGATTTGAAGTTAGGAATTATGTCTTTTCTTAGGGTGAAAGACAAACCCGATGCTGGAGAGGAAGAATTTTATATTCCGTCCCCAGGTATTGTTTATGGTAAAGACGAACCCAAAATAGGAGAGGAAGAATTTTATATTCTATCTCCCAAAACTGAAGAGAAAGAATTTTATATTTTGTCTCCAGTTGCAAAGGAAACTCGAGGTGGGATCTTCACCCTCAGAATCCAAAAAGATAAAACTAAGAGTGGAATCTTCACTTTGAGAATCAGAAAGATTCAAACAACCCTACCTTTTATAGGATTGGTTACTAAATCGAAAAAAATAATCCCTCATTTATTGAGGTGAAATTCCATTTTCGGCCCTAACTTTTATAGGTTTGGCTAAAATCGAAAAGGTGGAAGTCTTTTGTTTATCGAAAGTAGGAATCCGATCTTAGTCCTAACTATCTACAGGTTTGACCAAGTGGGGTTGGAGGCAATCCTAATTTTTATCGGTTTGATTGTTCGAATTGAAAGTGGACCTCTCATTCATGGAAGGAATCGAGAGGGGATTTTAGCTTTGACCCTAACTTTTATAGGTTTGACCAAGAAAGAAGTGGGAGTGTAATACCGATAGCAGTGAAACCTGTCTATTTGTGCTAGTCACTTGATGGAAGATTTTGATATTAAGTGATCAAGACTTAACATGTCAAGTTTGAAAGACATTGAAGATTGGTGGATAGAAGTTTTGGTGAACCCACCGTCAATTGATTTGATCAGTGGGGAATTTTATGGAGAAAGATTGATCTGTCAAAATGGTCGAATCTCATCTTACAAAAGAATTCACGAGAGTCGGTGAATTCAATGTCGAGATATGTTCCAACTTTTAAAACATTTAGAGTCCAAGTGTGGATCTCTTATTTATTATTTTTTTTGTAGTAACTGGGTTATCCCTAAGAATACCACACGTAGTATTCTTCCAAGAACTTCCCAATACATAGGTTATCTTGAATGTGCTAAGGGTAGTACTTTTTCAAGAATTTCTCGTTTATCGGCATTATAAGTCGGGCGCCTTCCTTGGTAATAAGGCAATATGCGCTATTTGAGTAGACTATCTCTACTACAAATGTTCCTTCCCATTTGGGTTTAAACTTACTTTTCTTCTTGAAATTGAGGATCATTAGTCGTCGGACAGCTAAGACCAAGTCCCCTTCCTTGAAACTCCCTTGTCGGACCTTTTTGTCAAAAGCTCAGAAAATTCTGGATTAATAGAATTTAATGTGTTGTTGGGCATCTAAGCGATTTTTATCAAGCATCTCTAGTTCTTCAAGATGTTTCTGATGTTGTTCTTTAGTGGTCATCTCCGTTGCAAGAGCGATCCGAAGAGATGGAATTTGGATTTCTAACGGAAGAACTGCTTTACACCCGTACACTAGAGAATATGGGGTTGCTCCAGTGGGCGTGCGAACTGTGGTGCGATAGGCCCATAGAGCTTCTCCGAGTTTATCGTCCCAATCTCGTTTATTAGTGTTCACGATTTTCAACCAAAGTTTTATGATAGTCTTGTTAAAGGCTTCAGCCAATCTGTTTGCTGTGGGATTGTAAGCTGTCGATGAGACGTCTTGAATTTTGAACTTCTTGCAGAATTTGATGAAAACATTACTGACAAACTGAGGACCATTTTCGTGTATAATTCGTCTTGGGACATCATACCGATAGATAATTTGGTGTTTGATGAAAGCCACGATATTGCTTGTCTTAACTTCTCTGAGCGGGATCACTTCAGCCCATTTAGAGAAGTAATCGGTAATTGCTAGGATAAATCGATCGACTTTGACCGACGGGGGAAAAAATAGGACCCATGATGTCCATTCCCTAAGTTTCGAAAGGCCATGATGTGGTGTAGATGCTCCGGGGGTTGGTGTATATAATTCACGTATACTTGACACGCGTGACACTTTCGGGCATATGCGACTGCATTTTGATCATGGTAGGCCAGAAATATCACATCCTTTTGATGCGATCGTAAAGTTTGGGGCCAGGTTGGTGTGCACCATAAACCCCTTCGTGTGTCTCCTTAAGAACTTCTTCTGCCTCTTTGGTTGATAGGTAACATAGTAGTAAACCATCGTACCCCCGACGATATAGCGTTCGATTCTCCGTGTTATAGTAGAATCTCAGTGCTCACCGTCGGATTGAGTCTCTTTCCTTTACGTCTTCTGGTAAAATCCCCTGTTGGACGTAGTCTACGATAGGGAAGCGCCAGTCTCGGGATTTGAACTCAATTTATGTTGAACGCACTTCTTTAATATCCTCTTCTCTGTCGTCTACATCGTAGATTGATACGAAGAGATGGTGAGTTCTCACCGTAACGAATTGTTCTGTTTTGGGAGGCTGTGCTAGAGATACTACTAATGGTGCTAATGCATCCGCGTAGGCATTCTGTAAGCGTGGAATGTAATCGATGAAGAATCCTTCAAACAATTCTGCCATTTCAATGGCCATCTTATGGTATGGTATCAAATCCTGTTTTCTGACCTCGTACTCCCCTTGAACTTGTTTAACTACCAGTTGAGAATCACTGAAAGCTTCGAGATATTCGACCCCCATCTCTTTAGCAAAACTAAGCCCAATAAGCAACGCGTTATACTCAGCTATGTTGTTTGAGCATGGTTCGGTCAATGAGTAAGCTCGAGGCATTACATGTTTTTCTGGGGAAACTAAGACAACTCTAACTCCGGAGGAGACCTTAGAACATCTAGGAGCACTTGCTACATTAGTTGCTCGAGAAGCACCGTTGAAGTACAAACGCCACACCTGTTGATGGGAAGTTACGTTGGCTACGTGGGTTTCATCTGGCAGTTCGTCGTACACGTTGGCGGTATCCGTAGTTGGATTAGCTACCAGTAGATCATAAATAGCTTGTCCTTTGACTGATTTCTATTGTTTAAAGTGAAGATCGTAGTGGGACAGAAACAGGGCCCATTTTGCTAAACGTCAATTCATGAAAGTTAGCTGCATCATGAATACTCGAACTGGGTTAACGTTAGAGATAACATAAATAGTTTGTCCAACTGAGTAATGCTGCATCTTTGGAATTGCAAACACCAATGCGAGACACACCCTCTCAATCATTAGATATCAAGATTCAGCACCCACAAGGGTCTGGCTCAGGTAATATACTGCCTGTTCGTGACCATTGTCATCATCTTGTGCAAGTAATGCACTTAACGAGTGGTTTGTCGCCTTGACATATATCAAGAACGATTTGCCTGATTTCGGTGCAATAAGTATAGGAGGTTTTGAGAGATATTCTTTGATATCATCGAATGCTTTTTGACAAGTGTGGTCCCAAATGAATGATATGCCCTTTTTTGTGAGCCTGAAGAATGGTTGGCATTTCCCTGAAAGGTTCGAGATGAACCAACGAATATAAACCAATCGCCCTTGTAATCCTCTGAGTTCTTTAAGGTTTCTCGAGAGTTGCAACTCGTTAATTGCCTTCACTTATCAGGGTCAATATAAATACCCTTGGTGGTGACGACGAATCTAAGGAATTTACCGCTGGACATTTCGAGGAAAGATTTGGTAGGATTCATCTTCAGTTGATGAGTCCGCATCAGGTCAAATATCATCTTCAAGTCTTTTATGTGATTATTTTTATCACGGCTCTTCATAACTAGGTCGTCCACATAGCATTCGACAGTCTCCCGGAGATGCTTCTGAAAAATCTTTGACATAGCTCTTTGGTATGTGGCACCTGCGTTCTTCAAGCCGAAGGGCATAACTGTGTAACAGAAGACACCGAGGGGTGTTCTGAACGCAGTATATTTCTCATTATCTGGATGCATCTTTATCTGATTATAACCAAAAAATCCATCCATAAAGGACATTCTCTCGAATCCACACATATTGTCGATGATAACATCCGTGATAGGAAGAGGAAAATCGTCTTTCGGGCAAGCGGTGTTAAGATCTCTAAAGTCGATACAGGTTCTGATTTTCCCGTTCTTTTTAAGGACCGGGACAATGTTGGCAAGCCATTCAGGATGTTGTTCTTCCCTGATGAAACCTGAGTCAATAAGCTTTTTAACTTCAGACTCGATTGCCTTCATAATTTGTGGATGAAACCGTCTTTGTTGTTGTTTGACAAGTTTGACATCCAATTTAATATTGAGGCAATGCACTACCACATTTGGATTGAGCCCTGGCATATCCTCGTATTTCCAAGCAAAAACATCAATGTACTCCCTAATGAGGGCAATTAGCTCTTCTTTCTCATTTGGTGGGAGACTATCGCTAATGAATATTGGTTTCGGGTTATCCTCATCACCCATATTTACCTGGATTACTTGGTCCTCGGTAGGGGGTTCCCTTTGTTCGAATCTATCTTCATACTGCATACTCAGGTGATGAACCCAAGGGTCTTCCTAAGTTGGTATTTGATCATCTTCCTCAATGGTGACTAGGTCAATTGTGGTCATGTTTGACATCAATTTTTGGAACATTTCCCCAAGACTAGCGTTGGAGTCCCAAGCTGAAGAATCGGAAGAATATTCGTCTTTACCCTTATTAGCTATTTGATCGATGACTTGCCAGCAGCACTCATCATCGGATGAGGAGACGTAGCCTAAACCTCTCCTGTAACTATAATAATTATCAGGTTTTCCTTTTGGTACATAAGCCATACGAGGTGGAACTCACGGACCTCAACCGAAACAAAGACCCTCTCCGAGTGCGAAGTTATATCTGTATCTCTCCATGAGGTTCCGTGCTTTTGTATCATATCTGAATAAATGAGGAGCATGTTTATCATCATCATCTTCTTCTTTGAAGAAGTGGTTTGGTATTAAAAATTCATTTTCTTTACCGTAGACAACTTCCTTTTCACCCCCTGCCTTTCCGGGGACAACAAGTGTCGTTCCGAACGAATCTTGAACATACTTCTTTGTCATGCAACATGACTGAAATGGCATATACAAGTTGGGGTCATCATATAACCCTTTCATGATGTTATCAAGACAAAACGAGTACTCTAAAACATTATTTATTGCTATTTCTTCGGCAAGTTGCTAATTATAACTACTATCTAATGACTCTCCATCGTCAAGATTAATTTTAATAGGTACATTGTCATTAAGTATAAAACTATCACTGTAATCAAACTCGGCTTCGGTGTCAGCTTCTTCTCTGCTGTCCGTACCTTGGGCCGATAGTTTAGTATCAGATTCAGCCCCGTAAAGAAGAGAGTCGGTAAAATAATTTTCTATCTCCTTAAATGGCTACTTATTCGCGACCATCGTCTTAACCTCATTATTAGTGTCTACATATTTAAGATACTGATAGAGGGTGGAATGGACTATAACGTTACCGTGAATCCATGGTCGACCCAATAGTAAGTTATATGAAATCTCTGCGTCGATCACAAAACATGTGACTTCCGACTTTAAGTTTCCGATCTGACACTTCACTCGAATTTTACCTAGTGGTATGGACCCACTGGTGTTGAATCCGTAGATCGTAGTGCCCATGGAGGCCAGCTTACTAGCCTGTATTCCGAGATTATATATCAATCGAAGTGGCATGATGCTAATAGCAGAACCCGGGTCGACTTGGATCCGGTTGACCACGCTAGAGCCAATGTGCCCGGTGAAGTACAAGGGCCAGTCATGCTTTGAATTTTTTGTCTGCATGTCCTCCTTGGTGAAAGAAATGCAGGAAAAGTGGTGTGCTGCGAGGTTGTAATGCTGGACTGACAGCTCTGGTTCTTCAGGGGATGGCTTGATCTGAGTCAGGAAAACGTCAAAATTTGCCAAGGCTTCTTGCAATGCCTCCCTCGTGTTTTTCGAAAGACGTAGCAGCTCATATAGAGTTATTCTGGCTGGTATATTGACTAACTGTGTCATAATATCGAAACGGTGCAGAGTGTTCGAGGTCCCCTGTTTGTCTCTCCAAATCGGTTGATTGAATCAAGACTGCTTCTTAGTATAAAGGCTCTTTCTACTTTAGCTTTTGCTGAGTCTTTTTAACAGGTGCTGGGGGACTTGTGACCACTTACATTTCTGCTAATGTCTTGGAGGGAATGGTTTTGGTTACCCATTGCTTAGCTAACTGCTCGGAGGCATCCGGGTATTTGAAATGGTATTCATTCCCACTCCGGGTAGCAAAGAGTGGTTCTCCATTGGTTACAAAGACTTCTTGTTCATCTTTAGAGAGTGGAAAAGCAGGAATTTCTTCATCATCTTCTTCTGGAATGGCTGTGGCTCCACAACAATATTTCTCTTTCCCTTTTGATTTCTTCTTGGATGACGATCTTACCCACTGTTCATCTTCAATTAGATCGGGATGGACCCAGAGAATCTCGCCATTTGGGGCTGTATGTGGCACAAGTCCTTTTCAGCATTGTTTGTAAGGGTCATCGTTGACGGTCTTCATCGCTACGTTCATTATGGTTTCGGGCTGAAACCAATTCAAAGGAACAGACCCGAAGCTGATTAACACTGCGTTCACACCCACCTTCTTTTCCTTAGACTGTTTCATAGTATGACCCCAACGTTGATCAAAGCTTGAATCTTGTCTTTGAGGGCATAGCATGACTTAGTCGGGTGGTGGACTGCTCTGTGGAACGCGCAGTATTTTGGATCATTAACCCTTTTGGCATCTTCCTAGTCCTGGATCGGAGGTAACTTGATCTTGTTGTTTTCTACGAGGTATTTAAAAATATCGGGGACCTCGTCTTCTTTAAAAGAATAAACCTTTGGAAACTTTGGTTCCGCAGTCTTTTGCTTTTGAGGTTGTTGTTGCTAACGCGACTGTTGAGGCGCTTTTTGCTGTTGTTGTTGCGGTTGCGGTTGTGCTTGCACTTGCAACTCGAATGTTTGGTTCGCATCCACTGTATTCGCTTGCGCTTTTCCCTTACCCCGAGGGACAAAATTCTGCTGTGGAGCATTCATCGCTGTTGGACCCTGTAGGCGTATAAAATTGCCTATGGGTCCTTTAACACAGCTCGACGATGCCGATTCGACAAACCGATCATCGGGCGACGTATCCAAACCACCGAAGCCAAGTGATATGCGACGAAGCAGATTAACGAGGCGACGAGGTCAACGAATCGCACGCAAACAACGGAATGCATCCATTCACGTGTGGAACCGATCCAACGGTTCGGG
>BQKN01062783.1:78923-93516 GCA_022839385.1 Asparagus kiusianus | reverse complement strand
TAACCCTACTAATAGACATATAAATTTGTTAATACTTTCCGTAGCCGCCAATGGAGCTGACTACTTCATGACAAACTGGTTTTTTTTTAGTTAGAAAAGATTTAGATTTAGAGACTCGTTGGGAATCATTGGCATATAGATTAGACGTCAATATCTACAGAGGCCAATACACTTTCTGGATTTTGCTGGCAGTAAGGGTTTTTGCACAGAGCCGAGCAAATGTAGTTCTACTGTTTAACTGTTTGTTTTCTTGAAGAAAAATATCAGAGTCCTTGAAGTAATTCTCTTTGGATATTCTATTTTGTTTGGAAGGGAAAATTACAAAGAGGGTGAAGAGGCTGCAGCGACACCTACCACACAACTCTGTTTGTATTTGTATACGGGGGTAAAAGGTATCTAAAAATGCATGAAGAATGAAGAGGCAAGTTTTATGCCTTTGGTAAGAAGAATTACGTGTCCTGGTATTCAAGTATTTTTACGCCAGCAAGAGGTTCCTCACCCCATAAACAATAAAAGTATCCATATAAATTGTAACACCTATTTGGAAGAAACATAACATTAATGGAATGTTCAGTAAAGCATTGATAACTCCGACCAAAAAGGTCCACGGCTAAAATTTAGCGGACATGGAACTCTTTTTTGCGGTAAATTTCCAAAACTCAAGTTCACGATAGGAGGGAAGCTCACAATTCCAGATCGTATTTGATTGCATAGACAGTAAATGGGGGAAAACAATACGCTTTCATCGCATGCTAATGAACTTACCAACTATTCTTATTTTGATGAATTGTGCTCAGTAACGAAATTGCAAAATCCATGCACGACGAAAGTTGTAGGGAAGTCTAGATATTCATTAAAAATATTAAAAGCCACTAGTTCCTTCAATGTTAAATAGATGAAAACTGTACAGTAACCGTAAGGAATCAACTAATAATTGATGCAGGAACATCATACAGCTTACGGCTTACCAAACTCCCAACGCTGGCAGGCAGCCAAAACTACCAACACGTTTATTCTACTTTCATAGCTAAAAATAACTAAGAAAAATAACTAGCTAAAGAGTTTTATCTCATGATAACTAAATTAAGACTGCTCCATGAAGGGCACCCCTATCTTTTTCTCTTTCTTTTTTGTTTATCCAATCCTGCCGCCTTCAAGTACCTGCAAACAGAGTATTAATGCTATCAGGGGACGTTGCTATCAGGCACAAGTTCAAGTGTGATATAGAGCAATATAATTCTTTTTAAACAGCTACACCGCCTGTAATGAAATGACGAGGAATACTTAGGATACTACTTAATGGGTTTATAATAGCAATTATCAGCAGAGCTTTAAATTTCTCAAGCTCAATCCTACAGCTCTTTAACAAAATAATCCAGACTTTAACTGGGTGTTACATAGATCTCCTAAGTAAAGATGTTTGATTCCATACGGCTTGGGGCTACTCATAAACACACTGACCTGTATTATACACCTTCTCTAATAACAGTTCTCACTACTTACAAGGACAAAAAAATAATTGTACTTGCCGACATGAGTACAAGGAGACTGCAGGGTTTTGGAAAAGGACAGGGGTAAAAGAGGCACATGCTCGTGCATGGAGGCACATTCCCAGGAGATTAAACACAATGCTACAGCTAAAAGTACTTAGATCCGGATTATGAGAACAGAATGAGAAGAATTGATTATGTTTTTCCAATCTGTTTGTTCAAGAATACAGCAATTTAATCTGTTTGCTCAAGAACAAGAGCATACAACTAACAGTAGGAGGCCAATCTAGCAGTTGCTGATAACAGTATGAATCATGGTTCCAGTATTACCAACGTTTTGGGTATAAATGCTACATCTAAATATAAGGAATATAAAATATAAATGCATCAAAAATTGAAATTGGTTCATAGACTATGAAAAGGAAAAAAATGTATATCATCGAACATATTATTAAACATAATTTGGATTTAACTATAATTCTGTAACAATCCTTATTTTCAATTGATAATAAGTACCGATTATAAATTATTACAATATTTGTCCAAACTATTTGATTAGTTACATTAAATTATAAAGTTATTTTAGGTGTTTTTAAATATTAATACTAATAAAATTTTAGTATAATTGCAAGTTAAATAAGGGGGTTGTTGAAAAGCAAAGCTAAATAAACAAAGAAATAAATAAAATAACGGAAGCCCAATAATCGCATCATCCAAAAAGCCACTTCCCTTAAACAAATCAAATAATCTTTAATGTTTGTAATTACTTGAAGATATATGCATAGATTTAATTTGCTTAGCATGGATGTCTTGTAATTACTTAAAAACATCCTTGATCATATGATACATGTTTCCATTTAGAATACTTGTTTTATAGATCTTAAACACATATCCTACATTTCTTTATTTACATTCCATGTTTGAGATGTCTCCTCTTTCAATTCTTAATCTTTTCAGAATTTAAGAAGTAGACTTTAGCGTATTGTTTGTGGGAAAAATTAAAGAAAATTAAGAATAAATGTTATTAATTCTCCTTAACCGACTTAAGAAAAGAATAATAGAATCTCTCTCTAATTGATTTTAAAAAAATTATAATTTTTCTTATCGGTTTCCCGATTTACAAAAGAGAGAAGGAATCAACGAAGATCCTTCCATTTATTTAGAACTGGGTTCTTCTTGGTAACGATGGGAGTTTGAATTTTATATTCTGTTGACGATCCGAACGCCTCACTTCGTGGAACTTTGTCGTCTCCTCTTGACTTAATGTCAGGAAAAATTTGCAAAGAAAGTTTAAAACTCTAAACGAGTTTAAGAACTCTGTGAAAAAGTTAATTTCTGAAAGGATATCTAATTCTTTTTTATTGAAATAGGCTAAACAGCCATTCTTAGAGTTCTTCAATTGAAAATGGTTCGAAAGTCAAGGCAAAATGCTCCAAAGCTCAAACAAAAGCCTTAAAGGGGTGTAACTGACCCTTGAAATCACCCTTGAAATCGCTCCATAATGGGTGTTTAATGTCCCCATTACATGCAAAACAGTTTTAGAACTGTTCAAAATGTGTTTGAACCAGTCAAACGCGAGTTTCGCGTTCTGGAGCGACCCTTGCGTTTAACCTATGAAACGCGGAGGTGAGCCCCACGTTTGAAATTTGGAACGCAGAGGTAAGCCTCACATTTGGAATTCAGAACGCGAGGGTGGACCTTCGCGTTTAGCATTGAAGAGATTGTCAATTGTAATCTATTTTTTCGAGTGTTGTAAGGATCGTCATCTTGTAATCCTTACATTTGACTCTTTGAAATGTGTGAGTCTTCAATTTGTAACTCCCGTATGCTATTGTGAAAGTCATCAGGTTGGAACTTTCATCGGTTGTTGCGAAAGTTATCAGATTGTAACATTCGTCTATTGTGAAAGTTATCAGATTGTAACTTTTATCATCAGTGCTTTGTAGGGATCAGCTATCTGTAATAATTTTTAGACAACCTATAGAACCCCCTCTAAAGTTTTTAAAAGTTCGTGGTTGTCTGGAACGAATTTTTAAAATACTTTAGACCTCGATTTTGATCTTAGAACAGTGTACTGTTGATTCCTTATCATAAAGGAGTTGCTCACTGCATCCGTCTCGAAGGCAACATGAATTTGGTTGCAAATATTTGACACGCAAGACTCAAGTTCTGTTTTTGCAAATGTGAGAGTTGCGTCTGATCTTTGGAACGTGAGGGTGTGAACCACGCGTTTTGCTTTTGAAACGCGTGGGTGATCCACGCGTTTTGTTTTTGAAACGCGGTGTTGACCCTCGCGTTTTGATGTTGGAACGCGGGGGTGACCCTCGCGTTTTGATGTTGGAACGGGGGATGACCCTCGCGTTTGGAATTTGGAACGCGTGGATGAACCCTTACGATTTGACAATGAACACTTGTTATTTTGTTGAAAAGAATTAACAAGTTCATAATGGTTTAACTGTTAAAGGTGTGGTGTGGTGTTAACATAACAGTAATTTGTGAACTTATCATCCTATTAAAAAAGATAATAAGTTAATTTTATCATCAGAGGTGTAATGTTAACTTGATGATATTTTGGTGCTTGTGATTTAAACAAGATTTTTGTGAACTTATCACCCTATTAAAGAGAGTTGATAAATTAATTTTATCATCAGATGTGTAATGTTAACTTGACGATTGTTGTACTTGTGATTTGAACAAGATTTTTACGGACTTATCACTCTATTAAGAAGAATTGATAAGTTAATTTTATCATCAGAGGTGTAATGTTAAGTTGATTTTTGGTACTTATGATTTGAATAAAATTTTGAGGACTTATCACTCTATTGAGGAGAGTTAATAAGTTGATTTTATCATCAGAGGTGTAATGTTAACTTGATTTTTGATCCTTGTCATTTGAACAAGATTTTAAGAACTTATCACTCTATTGAGAAGAGTTAATAAGTTGATTTTATCATCAGAGATGTAATTTTAACTTGATGATATTTGATGCTTGTGATTTGAACAAGATTTTAAGGACTATCACTCTATTGAGGAAAGTTGATAAGTTAATTTTATCATAGAGATGTAATGTTAACTTGATGAGTTTTGATACTTGTGATTTGAACAAGATTTTGATGACTTATCACTGTATTGAGGAGAGTTGATAAGTTGATTTTATCATCAGAGATGTAATGTTAACTTGATGATTGTTTGGTACTTGTGGTTTGAACAAGATTTTTGAAGACTTATCACTCTATTAAAGAATTAATAAGTTGATTTTATCATCAGATGTGTAATATTAACTTGATGATTTTTGGTACTTCAGAATCTTGATTCAAACTCATTACGGACGTATAGAGATTTTGACTGCAAGTGGTATATTATTAACTTGATAGGATTGTGTTGCGATTTGAGCAACTTTGTGAACTTGTCAATCTATTGAAGAGAATTAACAAGTTGATTATCAGAGATGTAATGTTAACGTGAAAAGATTGTATTGTGATTTGAATAACTTTGCAAACTTATCATCTTATTGAAGATAATTGATAAGTTGATTTCGTTTGATCATCCGTTGGGGATGTATAAAAATCTTGACCAGTGTTGTAAAAAGCAAGCAACCGCGGCGCTATGGCGTTGCGATTAGCGGTCATGGGGCTTCACCGCCCCGTACAAGGTGATTGCGAGTGATTTTCGCGGAGAAAACGCTATTCGCTCGAATAGCAGTTAAAAGCGCGAATTAACGGGGAAAAGCGGGGTAAAGTGTTAATTTTCGCTACAGTTGGTTTGGGTATTTCCCTGAACCCGACCCGTACCCGTAACCGCTTAGACTAAAACCCCTCGCCTGCCTCTTATTCCCTATTTTCATTTACGCCCTAGCCGCCTCTCTCTCGACGCCACCTCTTCTCTCGACGTCGTGCCTCTCTCTCGACGCTACCGCCACAGCCGCAGCCGCAGTCGGCGACGACTTCTAGCGACGAGTCCCTCTGGCAACAGTAGCAGTTCCCTACGGGGACTTCAAGCCATCTCTCGTTCAACACCCAGATCCGCATCTGCGTCTCGTTCAACATCCGCATCTCTCGTTCAAGCCTCTTCTCTCCGGCGAGTTCAATTCTTCATCTCTGTTGGTTCAAGCCTCTTCTCTCCGATGAGTTCAATTCTTCATCTCTGTTGGGCAGCGGCTTCGTCTGCAACAGAGAGAAAAAGGTAATAAATAATAATTTGATGTTATATTTCTTCATAATTCATATATACGACAAGCTTTGAAGCTTATCAATTATTCTGATTCTCCTGATAATTAATGGGACCTTAGTCTATTTGAATGTGGACATACTGTATCTTCAACTTTATTTATTTCTGGACATATAACGTTTCAAATTAGCTTGACTTCACTAAGAGTCATCAATTCATCATGTGGGTTGTAGACATTAGAATACTCTCATAGAGCTTCTTACCGCATGTTTATTTATTTCTTTTATTAATCTTCAATGTTGTTCAGTATAAAGGATATAATTGAATGGAAATAAACATCTTTACGAAAATAAAAAGTTGTCTGATTCGTGATGTTTTAGATTTTTTATATGATTTTTCTTTTTATTTAGAATATTTAAATATATTTATATTTGACCGCTATTTGACTGTGCGCTATTTGCCGCTATTTCGCCGCAATAGCCCGAAATAGCCTTAGCGGCACCTCGTCGCGACGTGCCGCGATCCGCTATCAGCAACCTTGATCTTGACTATCAGAGGTGTATTGTTAACTTGATAATGTTGTGTTACGATTAGAGCAACTTTGTGGATTTAGCATCTTGTTGGAAAAGATTGATAAGTTGATTTGATTTGGAAAAGCTTGCTATATCAAAAATGAGACAAGCTGAATTCGAACCCTCCGTAAGGATGTTAATCATCAGAAGTGTAATATTAACTCGACGATATACTAGCTAGGAATGTCTTTGTGAATTTTGCAATTAACAAAGGTGTTTTGTTAAACATGTTAACTTTTGTGGTTTTATCATCTTGTTAGATAAGATTGATAAGTTGATTTTGGTAGTGATGCACGTCGAAGTGTTTATACTGTCAAAGGTGTTTTGTTAACTTGACAGTATTGACTTTTTTTTTCAAAGAAGATTGACAATTCAAATTACTCATTGGGAGATTTTCATTGTCAGGGGTGTATTGTTAACCTGACATGTTTGAGAATTTGTTATTCTGTTCGAAAAATAACAAATAACCAACCCCCAGTCTTGCGCGAGTTCAATTTTTTTTTAGACTTAGCAGGGGAGGAAAAAGTGGGTCTCATGATTTTTATGGGTAATATTTCTTAAATTTTCCCGTTAATTGACATCATGAGCCTATCACATTTTCGATTAATGAGACGATAAGTTCCGTTCGAGTAGACCGACTCTACCACGAACAGTCCTTCCCATTTGGGATTGAATTTTTATTTTATCTTATGTGTCATAGTCATAGGTCGTCTGAAAGACAAGGTCGCCTTTCTTAAAGATCATTTGTTTGACCTTTTTGCTATAGGTTTTTGAGATTCGAGCTTGGTATAACTCGATCTGTTATTGGGCTTGAAGTCGATTATCATCTAACACTTTCAGCTCTTGATATAACTTCTGCAATGTCATTAGCTGACGTATAATATGTCGTTGATGCGACACTTTGAATTCTAAACTTGTTGCAGAATCTCTAGAAACCGTGGCTGACGAATTGAGTTCTATTATCGTGAACTATCCGTCTTGGTATGTCAAAGCGGTAAATAACATGATGTTTAATGAATTTGATCACGTTGGAAGTCTTGACTTCTTTCAAAGGAATTGCTTCAACCCACTTGGAGAAGTAATCGATTACTGTCAAGATAAACCGATATCCTTTAGATGTTGGCGGGGAGATAGGTCCAACGATATCCATTCCTCACATCTCGAATGGCCAAAATGGAGATGTTGAATACAGATTCTCTGATGCTTGATGGATGAAGTCATCATGGATCTGGCATACATGACATCATTTAGCATAATAAACAGCGTTTGTAATCATTTTTGGCCAAAAATAGCCAAGAATCTGGAGTCGGTCCCGTAATTTGTGTTCCGACTGATGAGCTCCACATATTCCATCATAAGTTTCTTTGAGAGCTTCTTGCGCTTATTTTCTAGAAAGACAGCGAAGTAAAACTCTATCATGCGATTTTCGATACAAAGTTCGAGAAACCGCATTATAATAGAATCAAAGGGCTTTCCGTTTAATGACAGCCGCTTCTTTAGGATCATCGTTCAGTATGTCATATAAAACATAGTCGATGAACGAGAATCGTCAATCCCTTAGTTTGAGATCTACGAAAGTTTCGCAGAAGATCTTTGTTGTTGCCTCTTCTGTACAGTCTTCTAGAGGAAACTTGGGGCGATACAAGTTACGACTTAAGATGAATATCTTAGCTTCTGCTTTGTGGTAATCATTGCCAACAAAGCTACAATGTCTGCATACACGCTTTATTGTCGTGGAATGTATCCGATAAAGAAGCCTTCAGAATTTTGAGCTAACTTTAACGCCGTGAAGTGTTAAGGCACTAAGTGCTTATTACGCACTTCATATTCCCCTCAAACTTGATTCATGATGAGTTGAGAATCACTGTAGGCCTCGAGATGTCAGATGTCAAGTTCCTCGGCCAATTGTATTCTTAGTAGCAAGATATTGTACTCTGCTACATTATTAGTGTATAGCTTGGTTAAATTGTATTCTTAATAGCAAAGTATTATAGACTTATCATCCTATTAAAGAGGATTGATAAGTTGCTTTCGTTTGATCATCCGTTGAGGATGTATAAAAATCTTGACTATCAGGGTGTATTGTTAACTTGATAGTGTTGTGTTGCGATTAGAGCAACTTTGTGGAATTATCATCTTGTTGGGAAATATTGATAAGTTGATTTGATTTGGAAAAATTTGCTATATCAAAAATGAGACAAGCTGAATTCAAACCCTCCGTGGGGATGTTAATGGTCAGAAGTGTAACGTTAACTCGACGATATACTAGCTAGGGATGGCTTTGTGAATTTTGTAATTGGCAGATGTGTTTTGTTAAACATGTCAATTTTTGTGGTCTTATCATCTTGTTGGATAAGATTGACAAGTTGATTTTGGTGGTGATGCACGTCGAAGTGCTTACACTGTCAGCGGTATTTTGTTAACTTGATAGTATTGACTTTCTTTTTTCAAAGAAGATTGATAATTCGAATTACTCATTGGGGAGATTTTCATTGTCAGAGGTGTATTGTTAACCTGACAAGTTTGAGAATTTGTTATTCTGTCCGAGAAATAACAAATAATCAACCCCCAGTCTTGAGCGAGTTTAATTTTTTTAGACTTAGCAGGGGAGGAAAAAGTGGGTCTCATGATTTTTATGGGTAATATTTCTTGAATTTTTTCGTTAATTAGCATCATGAGTCTATCACCTTTTCGATTAATGAGACGGTAAGCTCCGTTCGAGTAGACCAACTCTAGCATGAACAGTCTTTCCCATTTGGTATTAAATTTTTCTTTTGTCTTATGTGTCATGATCATAGGTCGTCTGAAAGACGATGTCGCCTTTCTTAAAGATCCTTTCTTTGACCTTTTTACTGTAGGTTTTTGAGATTCGAGCTTGGTATAACTCGATCTGTTGTTGGGCTTGAATTCGCTTATCATCTAACACTTCTAACTCTTGATATAATTTCTGCAATGTCATTAGCTGACGGATAATGTCGTTGATGCGATACTTTGAATTCTAAACTTGTTGCAGAATCTCTAGAAACTGTGGCCGATGAATTGAGTTCTATTGTCGTGAACTATTCGTCTTGGTACGTCAAAACGGTAAATAACGTGATGTTTAATGAATTTGATCACATTGGAACCCTTGACTTCTTTCAAAGGAATTGCTTCAACTCACTTAGAGAAGTAATCGATAAACTGATGTCCTTTAGATGTTGGCGGGGAGATGGGTCTAATGATATCCATTCCTCACATCTCGAATGGCCAAAATGAAGATGTTGAATGCAGATTCACTGGTGCTTAATGGATGAAGTCACCATGGATCTGACATGCATGACATCATTTAGCATAATCAATAACGTCTGGAATCATTTTTGGTCAAAAATAGAATCTGGAGTCGGTCCCGCAATTTAGGTCCCGGCTGATGAGCTCCACACATTCCATCATGAGCTTCTTTGAGAGCTTCTTACGCTTTTTTTCTGAAAAGACAACGAAGTAAAACTCCATCATACGATTTTTGATACAAAGTTCGAGAAACCGCATTATAATAGAATCAAAGGGCTTTCCGTTTAACGACAGCCGCTTTTTTGGGATCATCGGACATTATGTCATATAAAACATAGTCGATGAACGTGAATCATCAATCCCTTGGTTTGAGATCTGTGAAAGTTTCGCATGAGATCTTTGTTGCTTTTTCTGTACAGTCTTCTAGAGGTAACTTGGGGTGATACAAGTCACGACTTGAGATGAATATCTTTGCTTCTGCTTACTGTAGTAACATTGCTAACGAAGCTAAAACGTCTGCATACGCACTTTGTTGTCGTGGAATGTATCCGATAAAGAAGCCTTCAGAATTTTGAGCTAAATTTAACGTCGTGAAGTGTTAAGGCCCTAAGTCCTTATTACGCACTTCATATTCCTCTCGAACCTAATTCACGATGAGTTGAGAATCACCGTAGGCCTCGAGATGTCGGATGTCGAGTTCCTCGGCCAATTGTATTCTTAGTAGCAAGGTGTTGTACTTTGCTACATTATTAGTGTATGGCTCGGTTAAAGAGAATCCTCTTAGGATCATATGACCAATTGGGGATACGAGTACAACCCCCACTCCGGCTATGATTCTTCTACCAAGTCATGCTCTTGATGCACCATCAAAGAATAATTTTCATACTTGCATGACTTCTTGAGTTACGCAAGCTTCTGCAACCTCATCTGGTAAGTCTTCATATAATTTAGAAGAATCGGGTACCGAATGGTCGGCTAAGAAATCTGCTAGAGCTTGATCTTTAATAGCCTTCTGAGGCATGAATCGCATCATATATTTGCGATAAAAGTATCGCCCATTTTGCGAGGCAGCAATTTAGTGAAGGTTTCGTCATGACCACCCTCAAAGGATTTACCTTGAAAACAACATGGATCAATTGTCTGACTAGGTAGTGTTGCATTTTCTGAACGACGAACACTAAAGCAAGGCATTTTTTTCTACCGGATTGTACCGGTGCTCAGCTCCGATCATAATTCTGCTGAATTAGTAGGTTGTGTGTTCATGACCATAATCATTGTTTTGAGCTAACAAAGCTCCAAGAGAATAATCTATGACTCTCACATATAACAGGAATAATTTTCCTGATAATGGGGCCACTAGAACGGGTGACTGAGTGAGGTATCGTTTGATCTCCTCAAACGCCTTTTGACGGTCTTCATCCCAAGCGAATGAGACTTATTTCTTCAATTTGGTGAAATGTTAGCAACATCCTGAGAGATTGTATATAAATCTTCGGATATAAGCAAATTTGCCTTGTAAGCCTCTGAGTTCTTTGATGTTCTTCGGAGATAGCATTTCTTTGATGACACAAACTTTTTCAGGGTCGACAGAAATCCCCTAGATGTGACTATAAACCCGAGGAATTTACCGCTTACGACCCCTAGGAAAGATTTGGTTAGGTTCATCTTTAATTGATGTGTTCGCATGATGTCAAACATCATCTTCAGATCTAAAAGATGATCGCTTTTCTTTTGGCTTTTCACCGCAATATCGTCTACGTAACACTCAATCTTCTTGCTTAGGTGTTCATGGAAGATCGTATTCATGGCACGCTAATAAGTTACACCAACGTTCTTCAATCCGTAGGGTATTACTGTATAGCAGTACACTCCTAGTGATGTTATGAAAGCTACGTGTTTTTCGTCTTCAGGGTACATTTTAATCTAGTTGTATTCTGAGAATCCATCCATAAACGATATCCTCTCATACCCACAAGTATTGTCAATCATGACATCTATGATTGGGAGATGAAATTCGTCTTTCGGGCATGCAACGTTTAGGTCACGAAAATCAATATAAATTCTAACCTTTTCATTTTTCTTAAATACAGGAACGATGTTGCCCACTCAGTCAGGGTGTTGTTCCTCCTTGATGAAACCTGAACCGATAAGCTTCTTGACTTCCAATTCAATTGCTTCCATGATTTCCTAAGGGAACCGATATTATTGCTGTTTAACGGGTTTCGCATCCAGATCGATGTTAAGACGATGCATGGCTACTTTCGGGTCAAGACCAGACATGTCTTGTAATTCCAAGCAAAGATATCTATATATTCTCTGATGAGAAATATAAGGTCCTTTCTCGGATGACGATAAGCTCTCGCTTATGAAAATTAGCTTGGGATTAGTTTCATCCCCCATACTTATTTGGATCGCCTTATCTTCAGTCGACGGCTCGCGTTGTTCAAAGTGCATGTCTCATAAGATATTAAGGCGTTTGATCCAAGGATCGTTGGCTAATTCAATCAACTCCTCTACAACCAATAATAATGAAACAAGATAAAACAATGAAAAGAATTACAGGATTAAAAGAAAGAAATGGGCAAGAAAAACGCACATGATTACATGAAAGATAAAACAAGAACCCCAATCTTCTACAACCAATAATAATGAAACTTAATTTTATGCTATAATTTGCAGCATGATTTAGAGTTGATCAACATTTAGATAAAATAATTTATATATGTCATATGACGGCTTTGAAAATAAAAAAATAAGTAGATAGATTACAAGAAGGCCTCAAAGATTAATATCCTTCCTTCATCAATAAAACAACTACCAGATACATGACCAACTTTGTTATACATTTAGGCTTCACAAAAAGGATAAAAGAAACTCAGGATAAGCTTGATACTCGTCAAGCGGTTTTAGTTCATGTGAATAGTAAGACTAGCAATAAACACATTTTCATTGCCTCTAAATTTGAATATATTTTAATCCTACACTAGCAACCAATTTATAATTCTAACTAACAAAATCAAAGAAGATGTATTGAGACATAATATTCTAATTAAGCATTGTTGACACCAGATGGCAGTTGGTTTTTAGATAAAATCAAATGAAATTTCAAAACAATCGCACATCTTTGAAACATTAAAAACCAGATAGATATTAGAAGTATTAGCAGCAAACAATTATATAACGTATCTACATGCCATATAGAGCAAACATAGAACACAAAAGTTTAAACTATTCTCGCCTTATATATAATTTTAAAAATTTTTATAGCACGTAAAACTAAAAACCCATGATAATAAATCTCCATATAATAAATACCATAGGAAAAGTAGACACCATGTAAAACAATGTCAAAGACCCTTCAAAAAACAGACACACAAAACCTAAATAAATGATGTGTATGTGTATATCAGAGGACCTGACATTAACAAAAGTTACATTTTTTTGACCTGACATAAACACAAGTTACATTTTTTTATTTCCTATATTTTTCTTACATCATTAAGATTGTTTTTGCCCTCTCCAAATATACTGTTTTGAACCCTAACCATTTTGTATGGGACGTGCAATCATGAAAATAAGAAACATACACCAACTAAAACAGTAGCAGGTTTCCCTTGGATGTTCCACTTCTTCCCTACATCACCAGTCTTTAACATTCCTTCCTATCAACTCATTTAAGTTCCTTGAGCCAACTAAAATACAATTTAAACAACACAATAATAAAGTAATAAAACAGGTCAACAGATGATGCAAGTATGAACAATCAATTACCTGTTAGACAATGCTTTTTACCTATGTTAGTAGGTAACAGCAGGTTTACAATTAGAATCAAATCAAGCAAACAAATCACATCAAAGCATGAACCAGAGCATCAATTACAACATACCAATGAAATCAGAGAGAATGAACAATCCATTTCTATATGCACCATATCATCACTATAACCATGAAATAAAGACACATGCAGTAAGCATATTATAGGTACAACTTACTTTACATAAAACATTTTTTCTCCTTATCATTTAATTTCCAAAACCCTTTTGCATTTGATTTTTTTTCTAACACCTGCCTACTTAATTTGATGAATGAACTCACTGAAAAGAGGAAAACCTACAAGCATTTAGAAAGCAGGCATCAGCCTTCGGTCCTCCCTCGCAATCAACCATCTTTTCCATTTTGCCCTAATCCAACACCCCCATATCAACCAAAAACTCAAATTTTCAAGAATCAAAACAAACCCGAAAGCATCACCAACATCAAGAAAACCTAGATCGATGACAAGAATCACACAGGATAGAAAAATACTAGCGATCTTGACAAGTGCGGATGTAGGTACCGTGGGAGAGCTCGCAGCAAGCCCTAGCGCTGACCGAGAGGTGAGAGGTGAGGCGAGCGCCAGCGACAACGCTATGAAGCGGTAAAAAGGATTGAGCGCATCCAAGCTCGGCAAAAGATCTGAAAGAAATCGTTACAAATTTGAGGAAATTCGAGATAAGGATGAATCTTTTATGGTTTAGGGTTAGGGGTTTTTTGGTACCTGGGAGAGGCGAAGGAGAAGCGGCGGCGATCGACGCGAGGGCCGGCAATGGGCGACGATGGGCGGCGAGCGGCGTGCGGCGGCGATCGGAGGGAGGATCGAGTGGTGGCGATCAGAGATCGGGAGAGGGAAGCGCGAGTGGCCATGGGAGAGATTGAGATTGGGTCGGAAATGGGAGCAAGGGTTTAGGGTTTTAGGGGCTGTTTGGTCAAAATTTTAGGAAAGTAGCCTTTTTTTTTTTAATCAACAAGTAAGTTTTGGATCATTTCAGGATTCTAAATTTTAGGTTTGGTTCATTTCTTTTTTAGAAAAGCTTTTTAAAAAATAGAAAAAATAATAAATTTTAGAGAAAAATGTGTCCACGCCCCAAAAGCAGAAACTTCATGTGACAAGGCTCATCATAATTTTTCCCATGTGGATCAGCGTCTTAAAGTATGACACTTTGTACAGCAGCCTATTTTTATCAATTATTATATGCCAGCTAAGCTAAAATTCTCAAACTATCCTTATCCTCTCTCCTCAATCTCTCTGACCCAGCAATCATATCATCTCTCTCTCTC
>BQKN01062783.1:48852-73923 GCA_022839385.1 Asparagus kiusianus | reverse complement strand
AGAGAGAGAGAGAGAGAGAGGAGATGATATGATTGCTGGGTCAGAGAGATTGAGGAGAGAGGATAAGGATAGTTTGGAAATTTTAGCTTAGCTGGCATGTGATAATTGATAAAAAGGGGCTACAGTACAAAGTGTCACACTTCAAGGGGCTGATCCACATGAGAAAAATTATGAGGGGTTTTGTCACATGAAGTTTCTGCTTTTGGGGCCTGGACACATTTTTCCCTAAATTTTATGGACAACACAATTTCTCAGTTTTAGCTCAGAAATGGGCTAAATTTTTCTGACAATTTGTCCACCTTAGCGTTACCGCTCTCCTCTTTTCTTTTCATGTGACAATCCATCGCCTATCTCCTCGTTTACAATCACCGCCTCTCGTTCCCTCCGTCTTTCCATTTCCCTCCTCCATTTCCCGTCGTTTCATCAAAAACAGTCCCTAAATCTGCTCAAATCGGCCATATAAAATGTGTAAAGTGGTTCATTCCTCTTGATTATCTTCATGATGAACTCTAGCTATTGATTTCAAGAAGAAATTTATGATTTTTTGGGGTTTATAAAGAAGTGGATATTTTGATTTGGGGGTTTTCATGATGCATGTCGTCATTGTTCTTGGAGGCAACCTTCTCTGAGTTGGGTATAGTCAGTACTTTCTCCGTGTTCTCTTCTTCAAATCTGAAAGCTTGATTTCTTGATTAGGTTTCATACAATAAAAATTTTACATCGGGACTTTCGGATCTGCTCCATAACAAAGCAAAGGTATAACCTAAAATTCTTGATCTCATCAATTATTGATATGATTTTTTGCTTGTTAATTGTGTACCATTTCTTGGCGGTTTGATTGATTTGGACGGGGTTTTTGGGATCGTGAATCCACTTTATCATTAGATTTATTTATTTTTTGTACGAATCTGAAGAATTATGTGCATTGTTCAATTAACTGTTTGTTAGCCATACTGGATTTGTGTTTTGATAAATTTTTTATCTTGATATCCTCGAACTGAAAGAGCAACATTTTAGGAGAATTGAAAGGAATATTTAGTGAAGTTGATTTCATTTTCAAATGAGATTAAATTATTTTAGTGGTTTTGATTCTTTTTCTACCTATAATCTTTGCTTAAGATTGGTTTCTTTTTTGTTTAAATTCTGTCTCAAATTCATAATCTCAGATTCAATATGTTATTTAGAAATTAGGTTCTTGTAATTGTCAATCATGCTTTCTTCATATGTAATATGCTTACATTTCTTGAAATTCCATGTTAGGGCAGAGCATGGTTCGGTCCAAACTGAAAAAATCAACCGAACCGACCCGAAAAAATTGGTTTTATGAGTAGGGCGGTTCGAGTCGGTTTGAAAATATTTTAACCCGAACCGACCTGAACCGACCGAATATAGTGCAATAATACCCATTTTGATCTCAAACCCTACCCGACCCGTCCCCAAAGAGTCAAAGACTTAAACCCTAAACTCATTTTTTAAATCATTATGGGTTGAGAATAATATCATTATATCAGTGTTTAATACTTCATAATCTCTTGCTTTGTTGATATCTTTTTTCTTTAACACAGTTTCTAGCTTGATAAGAAGTATGATGAAGTTAGAACCGAACAAATCGAACCGAACCGCACCGAACCGACTTGCAACAGTTCGGTTCGGTTTTGAATTATAGGCGGTTCGGTTCGGTTGTTCAAATTTTGGTAAAAACCGAACCGAACCGACCGTTGCACACCCCTATTCCATGTGGGCCTTTTCACAGCTATCCTTATATTAGTAGAGAGGTATTTATATTGATGATGACAGCAAGTTGCAACAACAATGATGATAATGAAGTTTTTAATAGTTTATATTCTTGGTTAATTTCGTTATGAGAATGTTGCTTGATGTTTGAGAAAACTTTCAAAAACTACAATGCGCTCACGTTTTGATAAAATTTTTTAACTTTTTACATGTGTATCTTTACTTGATGATGACTTTTGCATATACGTAGGCGGCTAGCTCATATTATTGGTACACTATGATTTCATGTGCAATATGATATCGTGGTTGATAATAAGAATTATTGATGTACTTATATAATTTGACTAAACTTAATATCAGCTAAAAGTTTTAGAAATTTAGTTTCATTTTAAGCATTTGCATATGTTTAAGAATATATTTTTCAATCATTGTAGATGGATGATATTGATGATGAAACGTTAATGAGGATATCGAGTAATGCTACTATGTCCGCCATCGTGACTGTGTTGACATGTATAATGAGAATGCGTTCTAGAAGAAAATTTGTCACTTATCACCATAGGGAGGGAAAAAACAAAAGATAGAGTCTAGAAATACCCACATATGTCGTGTATTTACTGGCTATAGTCAAAGGTGTAGAGATTATGTTAGAATGAGGCCGCATGCATTTGAAAATCTTGTTAGAATAATGAGAGTTACAGGCCTACTACAGGATTCACGTAATGTTAAAGTAGAAGAACAACTGATCATGTTCCTTAATATGTTAGGACATAAAATAAAAAAATAGAATAGTAAGATCACATTTCATAAGATCAGGAGAAATAATTTCTAGATATTTTAACAAATTCCTAAAAGTAGTTGGTCGTATAAGGGGGCGATTTCTGAAGCAAACACCAAAGGAATTGGTACCAGAGATTGCAAACAATCCTTTGTACTATCCTTATTTCAAGGTAATGAACTCATTCACATAACATGCATTGAACAAATGAACTTTGTTATTCTATGAAATATAGTAATTTTCGTACGTTATATAGGATTGCATTGGCATGATAGATATAACCCACATTGATGTTATAATGCTTCCCGCTAGAATTGTGGCCCGCTTTAAAAGCCGTAAAGCTGTAACTCAAAATGTTCTAGTTGCATGCACCCCAAATAAGTTATTTTCGTACGTTCTAGCTGGATGGGATGGGTTCGTAAATGATTATAGAGTACTACAAGATGCACTTTCAAGACCTCAACCTCGTGGACTGAGAGTCTACGATGGTAATTAAGCATTAACCACTAAAATAAATATTCAATTATAATTTATAAAAATATATCTATTTACTATAATGTTTTGTTTATAATGAAAGTACCCTAAAGGGGGGTGAATAGGGTAATTACTAATCTAATCCGATATTGATGCCAAATTAAAACTTACTAACAATATCCTAGCAATATGATGTATACAAGAGATATATGCAAGGATATAGACTTAAACAAATGATGATATAAACATGAGACAATAGATGATATAAAAATATACACAAGAATAAGTGTGCCAATGCCAAACACTAACACAAGAATATGTTCACGGAGTTCGGTCACCCTCGACCTACATCTCCGCTCCTCACCCTCGAGGAGATTCTCCACTATCACACAAATATAACTACACAAATCGTTTTTCAATTTTCACGGATAACCTTTATAACTCACACAATTGTCAATACACAATATACTCCTCTAAGTGTTATCCTAGCTCGTATCACCTTCCTCAAGTGCTTGGAATTACTACCTCTCACTAAGCTTTTATAACCAAGTCACCCCTCTTGGAATTGACCCTGTCTCTCTCAATCATTCCTCTAAGTGTCCTAATGTATTACAACGTGTTTCACAACAATAAGCTTAAATAAAGATTTTGTTCTCTAATATAAATGAGAACGAAAATGAAAGCTCACTCAATTGTTACACTCTCACAACCCAAAATATACAATATGTGAAATAACTTAAGCTCAAGTGGTTGTGTATGAAAACAATGAGTATAATAAAATATAAACTCAATTCAATCTAGCATAAATATATAAGAATCAGAATATCAAATAGCTAGAAGATGAGTTTAGAAAAACTTCTCTAAAACAAGCAAGAGAGATAGAGATGTGAAAATTTGATGCTCAAAACCAAAATGATCTCCTCCTCTTGTGAAACTCTCTTCACATAAACATCACACTAAATTTTTATTTAAAACACTTAAACAAACTTGCAAAGCTTTGTTTTAAACTTTTCTTGGATATAAGTGTTGAGGACTGAGGGGTATATATAGCTTCTTAAAATAAAACCCCAAAACCAAAGAAAAATCACAAAATCTAACAAAATCCCTAAAAATCAGCAAAACTGGAAATAGCCGTTACAATGCCGTTGGTTGACTGATGTACTGTTCAGTCGACTGATGAGCTGATCATTAGCTGATTCTAAGAAACCATCGGTTGACTGATGCAAGTCGTTGGTCGACTAAAAAAACTATTCAGTCGACTGATGGAGATCGGTCGACTGAGCAAAAACTTTTCAGCAATTGCAGAGCAGTTCATCGATCAACTGATGAACAGTGTCGATCGATCAAAAAGCATGCATAACCCAGTTTTGAATAATAAATCTAATTTTCAAAGGTGTATTAAAAATAGCAAATAAATTTCAAAAATTATGAAACCTAGGGAAATGTTTATATACATGAATATAAACATGTCAGAAAAGAAATTTTTGAAATATTATTTCCCGTTTGTGAAAACTCATTATTTTACAAAATCTCAAAAAATACGAACTTGTTAAAACTTGATTTTGATGAATTCCTTTCAAACAAGTTCTGAGATACTTTTAAATGGATTAATAGACACTAGAAAAGATGTAAAATAATATAAGCAAGTCTTTAATCCATAATCACATTATTTTCACAAAAAGATGTATAATGAGATAAATATGAAACAAATGTATATGTATATAAATATATCTATTAGTTTCATATTTAAATGGCTAAACTTGAAAGCGATAAAATAAAACGTATATGTGTATGATTTGAGCTTTAAGCATACCATATAAAGTAAACAACATAGACTATAAAACTATACCCAAGCTAATGATCTTCAATGTTGCTCATTTTGGTTGCGAATGAAGCGATAATGACTTTGGCTTTGGATTGCATCATGCTTCATTCCAATTTCCTCCAACCTCCTTTAGATATTATCGTAAAGGTGCAAGTCCAACCAACCTCTAACTAAGGATATTTGTGTAGAATTCCTAATAAGCAAATACAAACACTCAACAAACGATGTTAGGAATTGTTTATTAATCATCAAAAATAGATTAGATAATAGACTGATAAACATGAGACCTAACATATAATTGTAGGCAGATATTATTTGTGTGATGCGGGGAACACAACCATGCCTAGCTTCACTCCCCTTATCGTGGTGTACGTTACCATTTAAATGAGCACAAGGATAAGCCAATAAATAACAGAAGAGAGTTATTCAATTTAAGACATTCATCGCTAAGGTCTAAAATTGAATCAACCTTTGGATTGTTAAAGAATCGTTTCAAAATCCTCACTGCAAAGCCACATTATCCTATTCCAACCCAAGTTGATATAGTTTTGGCTTGTGCTATACTTCATAACTATATAGTTATAGTTGATCCGGGTGATGACTTTTGAATGAGGACATTACTATTGACGATGATGATGGAGAAATAGCTAATGAGGGTGAAGATGACAATGTTGTCGACTATACTCAAATATTACACAAAGAGAAGAAAGAGATTCGAGGAATGAATGGAAAGAGAAGATGGACGAAATTTCAAGTACTATGTAGGTAGATTATTGTAATAAGTATCGTGGTGGGGACATAACCTAAATTGACTTGTAATTGACATATTAGTATCTCTAGACTTATTGCATTTTTTTAAGTTTGATATCTGGACTTGTTGTATTTCTTAAGTTTGACAATGTTTGTTTGATTTTATCTTTACATTATGTGACTTTGGTGTAACATGAGCTTTATTCTTCAAAGTATGGCTGGTTTTGTTGATAAAAGTAATGATTGTGAAGCTGCTCCTTATGACTCAACACCCAACGTTCCATGCAACCCCTAGCTTACAGGTTATGAACAATTATGTAATTTCATGAGACAACACTCAATGCTCTCTGTTTGCTTATGATCAGGTTATGCAACAGGTTATGAACAGGTTATGAACAGCTTATGATCAGGTTATGAGACAATTTTTTGCTTGTTCTCTGTTTGCTGAGATTATGAGCATTTTTAGCTTAGATTATGAACAGTTTCAGCTCAATGTTTGCTTCAGTTTCATCTCAAATTATAAGGTTTTTTCATCTCATTGTTTGCTTCAGTTTCAGCATTGCCTATGAGCAGTTTTAGCTCAATATTTGCTTCCTTTTCAGCTTCTGAGCAGTTTTAGCTCAATGTATTATGCCTACTTAAGTTTGACAATGTTTGTTTGATTTTATATTTGTATTTTATGACTTTGATGTAACTAGAGCTTTATTCTTCAAAGTATGGTTGATTTTGTTGATAAAAGTAATGACTGTGAAGCTACTCCTTCCCCTAAAACCCCTAGAGTTTCTCTTTCAAACTTAAACATAAACTTCATGCCATTCCCTCATGCGCCCTACTCTGCTCCTCCCCCTCCTTATCCATATTACTCTCATTATGATAATAATTTTCCACATATGACTCAACAATATGTTATATATGAATATGCTTAATAGCCACCCAACGTTCCATGCAACCCCTAGCCCACATAATAGTGGTACCCACTCTAGAGAGAGTCTTTCATCGAAGAGGGCTATTGAAGTTGATGTTGAGGCAATCTCACCAACCAACAAAAAAAGAAGAAAGCAATTGCTAAAAGAAGAATGTTATAAACAATTATAGGCAAGGCTGCAAAACTAGGGGTGTGCCTAACATGTATTGGAATGCAAGGCATGTGTAGGCTGTCTAAAATTACTACAGATAGCTGATTCTCATCAAACACTGATAATGGAAGTTATAATTCAATGACTTTCAGAATGCTACAATTTGGAGACTTTCACGACAATCAACGAATGTTACAATTTAACGAGCTTCACAACAACAGATGGAAGTTCTGATTCAACAGTCTTCACAATCATCAACATGAGTTACAACCGACGACTCTTACATTCTAATGAGCCAAGATAAAGACCACAATCTTTGCAACGCTCTAACTAAAGAGTCTACAAATCAATGGTCTCTTCAACTCAAAATGCAGAGCTCACCTCTGCGTTCCAAAAGCAAAACACAGAGCTCACTTCTACGTTTCAAGCAACAAAAACATAGGGCTCACCACTACATTTTTAGCTCAACACGCAGAGGTCAACTCTGCGTCCTAAGTCTAGAATGCAGAGTTTGTGCCTACAACATAAGTTTTGCATTTGACTCGTTCAAACACGAGTTGAACGGTTCCAGAAACCATTTCCTACAATTTGGTGGAAATCACACCCCACTTAGGAGCGATTTTAGGGGTTAGTTACACCCCTTAATCCCTAAAAATTCAACTTAAATCGGATCTTTTTTTATCTTTTTGGGGATCTTGGGATTTTTGAGCAGGATCTTCTAGCAGATTATCTGGGAAGGATCGGAATTAGCATCTTTGGCTTCAGATCTTGGAGAGTTTGGAGTATCATCAAGAGCTGTTCTTGGATCTTTTCCTTGGCTTGTGAACCATTTCGGTTAGATCAAAAAGGATTAAATTCATTTTTCAAATTAACTCTTCACCGAGTTCTCAAACTAATTCAGAGTTCCTAGACTCGTGAGAGTTTTAAACTTGCATTGCAAGTTCTTTTCATCAAGGGGAATCAACCAAGTTCTATGAAGCAAAACGTTCAGATCGTCAACGGGATACAAGAATCAAGCTCCCATCGACACCAAGAAGAACCCAGTTTTAAACAAAGAGGAAGGTCTTCATCGATCTTTATCTCTTTTGTAAATCGGGATACCATAAGAGAAATTATAATTTTCTTTTCTAAGTCAGTTAGAGTGAGATTACAGTGAGAGATTGTATTCATTCTTTTCCTAAGTCGTTAGGAGGATTAATATGAATTTTATTCTCATTTCTTTTTCAATTTTCCCACAAACAGCAAGATGGTGTTCTAATCCCTGTTCTTGCTCAGTTGGAAAGAAATGGTCTTAAGGTTGATAAGAACTTTAAAATGCATGCACACAAGGTGGCTGCTGAAGAGGTAAACAAGCAATGTGGAACTGAATTCACCATGGAAAATGTGATGAATCATATGAAGAGCTTGAAGAGTAAGTTTTTTGATATGCGAACCATCATAAACATGAGTGGTGTCGAATATGATCCAAAGACAAAACTTATGACCATGGATCCAGATTCATTTGATATGTGGACAAAGGTATTGATTGATATTATGAATATTTATATTGCGTTGTTTCTATACAACTATATTTAGCTTGCATTTTTTTCTTACATTAATTTACTATACATGACAGTAAATGTAATAGCTCAAAATTGAAGGAGTAGTTGAACATGCCTCTCACTCACTATAATGATTTGTGTACGATATTGGTGATGACCAAGCAAGGGGAAATTATGCTAAAGATATGGGTAAGAAACTTGGTTCTAGTCAGCCTCTTGAATTTTCTGAGGAGCCAATAAATCTTTGTGACAATTATAATGATGAGTCCCCCAACACACATTTTGAGACTGAGATACCAAGTGTAGAAAAGATTAACACTCAGTCTCAAAATGTGAAGTCGTCTAGTGGGGTAACTTCTACATCTAATGTTAAATCTCAATCAAAAAAGAAGAGTGGCAAGGGTAAAGATGATGATTCACTAATGCGTGATCTCATCAAGTCCATGTCCCCTTCAATTCAAAACCAACATATTTTACATTGGAGTGAGATCATGGCTAAGCCTTTATTAGCACATGAGGTTAATTTCTCTGAGACAATATTGGACAAAGTTCTGGATTTTTTGTATCACAATGAATCAGAATCTAGGAGGTTTATTATCAAGACAAAAAACGCGCATAAACTTTTCATAGAGAAGATTATCCACGAAAATAGATTTGACAAAGATAGTTTGACACAGAGAAGATTATCCATGAAAATGGATTTGTTTCCTTTCAACTTTTGCACTCTTATGGCCATGTTTATGATCAAGTTATTAACATGTTATGATATTGTATTTTCATGAGACAATACTTTGCCTTTACTTTCATGATGCAACTTCTCGTAACTTTGTAAAACTATGCTTATAATTAGGTTATGAACTGCTTACGATCAGGTTATGCAACTGCTATGTAATTTCATGAGACAACACTCAGTGCTCTCTGTTTGCTTTTGATCAGCTTATGCAACAGGTTATGAACAACTTATGAGACAATACTTCGTTTGTTCTCTGTTATGATCAGGTTGTGCTCTCTGTTTGCTTCAGTTTCTGCTCCAGTTTCAGCTGAGATTATGAGCATTTTTAAGCTTAGATTATGAGCAGTTTTAGCTCAATGTTTACTTCAGTTTTAGCTCAAATTATAAGGTTTTTTCATCTCATTGTTTGCTTTAGTTTCATCATTGCTTATGCGTAGTTTTAGCTCAATATTTGCTTCATTTTTAGCTTATGAGCAGTTTTAACTCAATGTATCATGCCTACTTATGCCCTGTTTATGATATATTATCTATTTCAGCTTATAAGCAGTTTTTAGCTCATTGTTTGCTTGTTACATGCTCTGTTTATGATCATAACAGAGAACAAGTTATAAAGATATCAATCTACAGACTTTGGTGTGTATTGGCATGACTATCTTTCAAACTTGATTCCTCATCTGAGAACTAAACTAGTGTGTGTTGGTATGGTCATTCTCTCAAACTTTGGTTCCTCATCTGTGGACAAGTTATAATGATTTTCATAAGTTAATTTGGGTTTTTCGCATTAGGCAATGATGATTAGTTATTTTTGTTAATGCAGCCTATATTGTAATTTTATTATTTAGAAAAGGCATATCATGATGAGATTACAATCTAAATTGCTCATATAATTTTCAGATGGGGCAACCATTATATGTAGGCATCTATAATGCAATTACAATATTTAGGCAAGGCATCGCATACTGATAATATGACTTTAATCTGTGCCTTATAGTCCATTGTTTAACAATCATGAAAATTTTCTTAAATATCTCAATACATTTTGCAACTACATGATCATCTTCAAGAATGTCTTCACTTTGTGATACTTAATTTCTATTTTTGCAATTACCCTCTTTGTCGGCCTACTGAAAGAAGTTACATTCTTTATTTGGGAACTTAACGTAACCCCAATAATGTCTTCCTTTATTTTTCCCATTTGCACATAGCTTCAAGGGTGTTGGAAGCTTACATTTGCACTTAACTTCATATGAGTCAATTGCTTGTTTGCTATCACATTTCAGCTCCATCTTCACTACAGTAGCAATATTGCTCTGTTTCCTACAAAAAAAAGAAAACAAAACAAAACAAAAAAAAAGGCTGAAAAGAACTGCATTGTATTGGGCTAATGCTGATACATTTATATAGGATTGCAACTCCTATATGCTAGTCATTGCAACCCTTAGTCGTTTATAACTGTTGCCAACTTTGTACTGGTGAGTTTGTCTTCTAGGGGGTAACTCTATCATAGGTATGTTTATTCATACTTTTTTGGGTTGTTTCCTATTCTATGGTTTTGAATCAAACACAAAAAAGCTCAAGAAAAGTTTTCTATGATGGTGTTTTTCTTATTCTTTGGAAATAAAACAAACATGAGTTTTGGATATGCTTTCCTATTCTTCACTTTATCATTCCATATCAAACACAAGTTTTGGATTCCTTAGATATCCTAAAAAAAAATTGGATTTGGTTTTTTGTAAGGGAATTTATTTCCATAATTTTTTTAGAAATGAACCAAACAACCCCTTAAAAGATCTATTTGGGGACCGGTATAAGCACGTGCAGTGTGTGTGTGTGGTCTTGGATTTTTTTTCTTTTTTACTTATTCTACAAGATAATTTTTAAGCTAACTCGGATTCAGATATCTCCGCTGGCAAGAGTAGATTTTACTTGGATAGATAAGATGCAAATCTTTTCTATCATAATTATAGGAATATTTCGTAGCCATATTTATAAGAATTAATTAGCATCATAAATCTTCTAAATTTTATTCCAATTTTATCTCGTCTCTTCTTGAACTTTTTCTAAGATATGATCCAACTTTCCTTTCAATTTTTTCTACAGCTTTTTTATATAAAAAATTTGTGATTATTTATATTAGCAAAAGCATAGCCTGATTCTAGTTTAAACTTATTGTAGTTATATTTCAAAATAAAATTACAATGGATTTAAATTAAATTCAACAATTGTTAATTATTAAAGAGGTCTAGAAATACTTTTGTGAATGTCACTGTTGGTTTTGGGTGTGTAGACCGAAACCTGGGAACAAAATCAACAAGCACGAGAAACCCCCTGGTTGGTCGACTGGTATGAGCTTATAAGTCAACCAATTCGACTGTAAGAAACAAGCTAAAGAATCTGCTATGGTCAGTCGACTGATAAAACTCATCAGTCGACCGACAACATGCACGAAGCAGGATGAGAAGCTCTTATCAGTCGATCGATGCAACTGCATCAGTCGACCAATACCGGGTCAAGTGGTTTCCTGGCCTGTTTGGGAACCTGCTTCAAGTTACGTTTGTATATATTCTTGAACGTCCTTTTGAGAGTTTATAATACATAGAAAAGAGAGATTTTTTCAGAGAGATCTTCAAGAGAGGGAGAGAAGCCTATTGCAAGCATTGTAATCTTCTTCAATAATCAAAAATTTTTTGGTGTGGCTTCCGAGGACGTAGGCAGGTTTGCCGAGACTCGTTAAATCTTGTGTTCTCTTCTTTATTATTCTTTCCTACAAGTTTTTTTATTTTGTCGTGAGTTCTTACTTGCTATTTGTTCGTCACAAGATCCAGAGGGTACGAGTTGTTGATAGATTAACCCTAACAACTGGTATCAGAGCTTCGTTTGTCAAAGATCTGTGTGAGAGCTATAGCAGAAGAAGGCAAATCGAAGATTAAGAAGTTTGACGTATCAGATTTCGCATACTAAAAGTCGTAGATCGAAGACTATCTGTACCAGAAGGATCTTTATCCCCCATTGATGGGAAAAGCCAAGGGAAAGAAGGAGGAGGAGACAGACAAGGACTGGAAAATATTAAATCAGAAGGCTCTAGGGTAGATCCAGTTGTCAATCGCAAAATCAGTCACCCATAACATATTGAAGGAGAAAACAACGGTGGGGCTTATGGAAGCACTCACAAAGATGTACGAGCAACCATCAGCCGCAAACAAGGTACATCTTATCAAAACGCTCTTCAACCTCAAGATGGCAGAAGGATACTCCTTCACGTTGCATCTCAAGTTCAACATGATTGTTGATCAACTCATCTCAGTAGATATCATATTTCATGATAAAGTGCAAGCCCTACTAATACTATCGCAGTTACCGGATAGGTAGGTAGGCTGCGTGACCATAATTAGCAACTCGGCAGGAAAAGAGAAGTTAAAGTTGAGCGAGTTTGTTAGTATGATTCTATTTGAGGAGGTTAGAAGAAAGTCGGCCAAATCAGAGGGTTCACGTTTAGCTCTAAATTTCAAGCAGAGAGGCCGAACTCAGAATAAGGGTAACCAGAACAGGAAGCGGTCGAAGTCAAAGAAGAAGAGGTCAAACTCGAAGGTGAGGCCTATCAAAGAGAACTATTGGAACTGCGGCCAGGAGGACCACATGTCTTCAGTCTGTAAAGTGTCAAAGAATGATACAAATGAGTAGGAGGCTCATATTGTGCAAGATGCATTGATCCTTGCTATGAATAGTGACACTAATTCATGGGTTATTGATTCAGGAGCCTTATTTCACACCACTACTAATAGGAAGCTTTTCAAAACTATATAGCAAGGGACTTTGGGCAAGTGTATTTGGGCGATAGCGAGCCTTTTAGTATTGTGGGAAGATGAGATGTGTAGATTCAGATGAAGCGTTCTAAGTGGTCTCTAAAAAATATCAGACATGTACCGAAGCTGAAGAGGAATCTTATTTTAGTTGGCCAGCTTAGTGCGGAAGGCTATGTTTTTGACATTTACCGGAGATTCGTGGAAGATCTCCAATAGTACTATGGTGGTTGCTCACGGTAATAAAACCAGAACTCTCTATTTTACTTCACATGTGAGTGACACCCTCGCAATTGCAGCTAGTAAGGAAAGTGCAGATATGTGGCATAATAGGTTGGGACATATAAGTCAGAAAGGTATGAAGATTCTACACTCATAGGAAAAGTTATATGGCATCGATTCAGTGAAAGTTAGTATTTGTGAAGATTGCATCCTTGAAAAGCAGAAGAGGGTCAGCTTTCAGAAGAGTAAAAGACCACCTAAAGCTTACAAGCTAGAGCTTGTTCATACAGATGTATGGGGTCTAACTAGCATGTCTTCTCTTGGCGGTTCGGCGTACTACGTTACCTTTATTGATGATTACTCGAGGAAGGTGTGAGTATACTTCATGAAACATAAGTCAGAGGTATTTAGGATCTTTAAGAAGTAAAAAGTCATGGTAGAGAACGAGATAGATCTGAAGGTGAAGTATCTGAGATCGAACAATGGTGGAGAATACAAACTGGAGGAGTTCAAGAAGTTCTGTGCTCTGAATGAGATTTATTTGTAGAGGATTACTCTAAGGACACCGTAATAGAATAACGTTGTAGAGAGGATGAACATGACATTAACAAAGCGTGCGAGGATCATGCGCTTACATGTAGGTCTACCTAAGATGTTTTGGGCGGATGCAGTGCATACAGTAGCGTACTTGATAAATCATGGGCCTTCAGTTCCATTAGACTTTGGGATTCCAGAAGAGGTTTGGAGTGACAAGAAAGTAAATCTCTCACACTTGAGAGTCTTTGGTTGTGTGACATATGTTCATATCAGTGACCATGTCAGGGATAAGCTAGAAGCTAAATCACAGAAGTGTACATTCATTGGATACGACATTGATGAGTTTGGATATCATCTGTGGGATGATAAGAATAGGAAAATTATTAGGAGTAGAGATGTCATATTTAATAAAGAGGTGATGTACATGTTTGTGTCAAAAGTTGTCTTTTCCATTGCTTTCAAACCTGTTACACCGTTTATCGATTACAAGTTCAAACTGAAAGAAGAGTCGATCTTTTTATAAGATCTTCTTACAACGAAAAATAAAGATTACAACTTTATCAAACAAAACGCAACAGTAGTTTATCTCATGTTGCTTTGCGTGGGATCTTTGCCTGTGCCGGGGACGCGTTAGTCCGTGGACCGTTGCAGATCAAACCCGATAGACAATTAATTACGCTCTTGTTTCATGAAGGAAATAATTACGGAAGCGACAATCACGACCAAGTGAGATTGTGGCTCTTCTCGAGATTAAAACCAAGTTTAATCTGGAGGAAAGAAAGGGAAAGAATCACAAACCTTTCGAATGGCTTTCTTTATGAAAGTGTTCGCCAAGATCTGGTGATTCTCCTATGAAATTCATGGTTAGCTTGACAATTTGACAGCACCTCGCCTTCTCAATCTCAGATCCTCTTGAAAGAAGACCCTAGGCTTCTATTTATAAGCCTTTGGAGAGGTCCTTTTGAATAAGAATTGGTGTTTAAACATTATCTGCAGTTAATAACCACTTAAACGCGCCTAGGGATAACCTCAAAACAGTTAGGGAGGTTCTGGGACGAAAGAATCCTTAAAAATCATCCAAACTGTGTGAGTCACCATTTGGTGGCTCGCAAGGGTGCGAGCCACCTTTTGGTGGCTCGCATGGGTGCGAGCCACCATTTGGTGACTCGCGCCTACGCGGGCCTCCGAGTGGTGTTTCATCTATCTTTTTGATATTTTCACGATTCATGATCCTTCCAATTCCCTTGTTCCACGCACGCTTCATCACTTCGTTGACTTGTGCATTCTATTGATCCATTTCATTCACTTACTGATGTTGGATAAATTCTCTCGACCTGGATGATAACGTTTATCGTATTCTCCTTGTCTTGAACTGTGTTTGAGGTCCCATGGGCAATTTTTAACGCCTACAGATACCCCCTCCAAAGTGTTTTAGTCTCATTTCTTTTATAGAAGAGCCTGAAATACTTTGGATGTGATAGGCCCAACCTTCAATTGGTGCAACAGGACCTGCAATGGGCTTCATCTCTTTACTCCTTGATTTTTTAATCTATTCGGCGTCTTGTTGGACAGATGAAGTTTTTACGGCTCTACGTTTATCGTCTGACCGCTGTCGAAATCTTGAATTGACACTTAGATATTAAATGATGTCGTTAAGCTGACTATTTTTGTTGAAAATTCATATTTGACGACATCTTGCGTTGAAGCGGAGAGGACCAGTTTATACTCGTATACTCTTAGGAGTTTCAGGAATTAGTTTAGCCTCATAGACCCATCGGAGGTCGTCGGGTTATCCTTAAGAATATTTCTACACGATATTCTCCAGAAACTTCCCGTCGAGGGTGGGAAATAGTTTAGACTCGTATACCCATTGGAGTGCGAATATAGGTGCCGTATATGCCGAAAATACTAAAAAAATGGGCAAAAATACATGCAGAGCATCCTCAAGGCTCGCCATACGTGCGAGCCAGCATTTCGTGGCTCGCACGCGTGCGAACCAGCATTTCGTGTGGCATGCGTGCGAGCCAGCATTTCGTGACTCGCAAGCGTGTGAGCCAGTGATGTGTTGTGGTCGGGTTTGGCTCGGTTTGAGCGGTTCGGTTCAGGGTTTATAATACCCAATGTCTTCTTGTTCCTTTCTCTACTTCGACATTTCTTCTTCAGTTCAAAAAAATTCATCTCTTCCCTCCTCCTTTCTCTTTAAACCCCCAACTTCCTCAAGTTTCCTTCATTCGATTTGAGAGTTAGAGATTTTTCTCGAATCTTGAAGCTTCAATTTGGGGATTTAGGGTTTTTTCTATTTGAAGAGCATTCACGACGTGGGTTTCACCTTCTCTGTTCTTGATTGGGTTTCAGGTATGCTTCACTCCCCACGACTTCAATTCGAGCCTATTTAACACTTGAACTTCGGTCTTAAGGGTATAGCCGAAACCCTAGCTTTTTGATTTGGGGGAAAACACAAAACTTGATTTCAGGTTCTTGAATGATGGTTGAGCATTTGAGGGGGCTTAGTTTGGATATATGTGCTTAAATTTTGATTCTTGAATCTTGATCCTTGAACTCGGCTGTGGATGAAAACTAAAATGTAGGTTTCAAACTTGAATAACAACCGAATGCTTAGCATTGAACCGCAACTGATCCCAATTCTTGACTTTGAGCGGGAACTAAAATTTTTTGTGTTGTCAGGAAGTCGTCTAAACTTAACATTAAGTCTTGAATTCGTGGGTTCTTATGTGGACATGGCCGAACCCTCTGTTTGACTGTTAGAATCCTTCACGACCGATGGTGTCGAAGATGTCCCAAAACCTGTGATTCGACTCACCCTCTTGTATTTGCGATCTTGTTTTGAGAGTTTGGAGCTTGGAACCTAATTTAGGAATTGTTAATCTTAGCTCATAATTTCACGTTTAGACGTGGTTGAAGCTTTTGCTCTATTTGCATGCACGAATTCGACCAAGCTAAGGTTTATCACTTTTGGGATTTTAATTGTGCATGAGTAAAATCTCTGGTATGCATGAATTTAGTAAGGGATAAATCCTAGTTGTAACCCCTTTAAATCCTCATGTTCGACTTGGTTAGGTGTATGTGAGGTATTCAACTTGACCTTGTACAAACATTGTATTCTTGTGTCTGGGAGATGATCTGGCTTGCCTGTTACCTCCTCATTTTGCATGTGTAACCGCGCATGAGAACTGACCTCATATGAACTGAACTCATGGTTTTGTACTTGGATGTGACTAAAATTCAATTTTCATCACAAACGGTTACGTGATTTGAGTCCGGAACCCTACATGATAACTGCCATATCGGGCTTTTAGTGTACACGTTAACATGACTTGTAGGCACGTCGTGTTTTATTGTTGGTCGCGTAGATAACTTTGGCCAAAATCCTAAAATTCTGGCTTAATTTGTTGCACGACCTGTTGTGGGTTGAAACTGTATCGGTATCGAGTATACTACTTAAGTTTGATAGGAGCACCATTTTTCTTTGCATTAATCTGATATTTCTCCATTTTTGTTGTAGCTGACCTGTTAACTCTCTTTGCAGACATGTTAACTCTCTTAGGCGACATGTCTGCAAAGAGAGTTAACTCAGTCGCCCGAGCCGGCGCCGTTCAGCTGCACAGGTATATTGCCATCGCCTCTTTCGTTCATGCATTAAATATTTGAGCTATCATGCCGCATATTACATCCCCGCTTTGTTCTTCTTGGTGAGGCAATTGGGAAGAGTCGCCACCCTCATTCGTGGGGGTGGACGCTTTACAAGTCGTGTTTTTCTTGGTCAAGACATGACTGAATTATCTTGGGGTGATTTCTTGTCGTACTATACCCCAAAGGACAGGTATATCATCGCATTATTCATGTGACAATATATTCCGTGCTTCATGTGTATAGTGCGGTTTTTAATCGTCTCGCCTAGCTAACCCATCGTGAATATGTATTTGGTATGATATCCTCGCTTTGCTCTCCTTTGTGAGGCATTTGAGAAGAGCCGCTACCCTCCTTCGTGGGGGTGGACGCTTTACAAGTCGTGTTTTGCTTGGTCAAGACAAGTCTTAAGGCAATATGGGGCGATCTCATGTTGTGTCATACCACACAGACTCGGGTATACTATCGTGTTGTTCCCACGTTAATATGCTTTGTCGTTTGCGTGTGTGATATAATTAAGATCGTCTCACTATTTATAAGGTCGCGACTCTACCTTACGATTTGTGAGGTGAGTTCGACGCCCAGACTATTTTAACATACGCCTTTATGACTATATCTGATAAATACCTATTATTTTACCTCAGTTGAATTTCGCTCAAGGGAGTTTGATACTCATTCCGTAGAGGGCCACTACAGTGAGGCTTATGCCTCTACTGATGAGCTAATCCCCGTTCCGGCATCTCCTCAGTTTGCTCCGGGCGCACCAGATGAGCTTCCACGGTTAATACGGAAGGGAGAGCGCCGCAGTTTAAGGCAACTTATCACGGATGCGCCATTAGTGAAGGACCCAAGTTCCACGCATCCATTAAGAAAGCCAGACTATTTGTTTGGGGATTCCGTAGAAGATCCCGCCGCTGTTTTTCTTAGAATGGAATAGTATCTGTATCATGACGACGGTGGCCACCTATACCTTCCTCCGATTCCTCGCCACCGCTCGCTCGTCGAGCTTCGGTGTCAAGCTGTTCCTCGGGAGATGTCATGGAGGTTAACAAAAGAACATGAGCGCATTCACTGCGGCTATATTACCCACGGTACGGTTGGCTCAAGTAATCAGAATCAGATAACAGGGTTACATCTGGGGATTACCGGATTGAATGACCCACCCAAAGGCGAGATCTTCACTGTTGCTAACACTGTGAAGAATCGGCTTGCAGCTTTGGGTCGAGAAATGCCAGCGACCGGCCATCGATGTTACGGCTGGGTACATTCGTCGGATAAACTATGGTGGACCCGTTTGAGCCATTACATCTTAGATCGATTTGGTGAAGATTTGAAGGCTAATGGTTTATATTCAGCTGTTCGCGCCACCACTTACGGACTGACCATGAGCGTTCCCCATTTCTTGGCGCTACTGGAACTCTACAACCCTGATGCTAACACATTTCTGACTAAGCACGGGGAGCTGGGATTGGCGCTGCACGAGATGTATAAGATCTCCGATCTTCCGATGGGGAACATGATTTATTAGGAGTACTTTCCTTCAAATAGGGAGCTGCAGCACTTGAAGTCGTGGACTCTCAACCGTTACAACACCTTCTGGGATCTTGCATGCCATTATCACATAGCTCTTGCGGGCGTTGATCCATTAGCGAAGAGATCGCGATCGCAAATTAGTTTAAAGAAGTTCACAGATTATCTTTTCAAGAATACGGACAGTGTTTTGGATGAACCAATTCGTGAATTATCGCCGCTATCCATCTCCGAAGTGAATGAGCTAATCAAGAAGTCAAATGCTCAATCTTACACCACCGGTGGTATTGAGGACGGCTTTGCTGCCGGAACAAAGTTCCAAACTTTCTTGTGGCATGGGATTAAACCAATCCGCCCCATGACATTACTTGCTGGGTATCTTGCTATCTGGCTGAAAAAGTGCGTAGTGCCATACCAATCTTCTGACGCACTTCCCATAGAAGTGTTGTTTCCAGTGGTCCTACTTGCTCACCGGAAAAACTTATGTCTCCTTCCAGCAATAACCGCTGGTATTCACAGAGGGCTTTGCCATATCGTGAACGCATTCACTCAGAGGGGGACTTCACCGCCAACTCAGATTCCCCTCACGAAGGTGGAACTTTCGTATACTTATTTAATGGCTTGGTTGGTGCTTCATCACTCAGATATGATGTCGGCGCCAACCTCGGTGGATCCCTCCCTTCCTTTTCTTCAAATAATAGAGAATTGTAAGTGGAAGGGACAGGGTTTCGCAGAGGTTAGGAAGCAGCTTCCGAATCATAAGTACTGGGTCTTCCCTACTTGCTTCCCACGATTTTCAGGTCAGTATGGCGACTCCTTGATGGATGTAGAGAAGCCGGGTACGGGTCGTACTTCCCTTGACTCTGGTTGCTTTGATTGGTTGGTTAATATTCGGCCGGGCTATGTGATTTTTCGCGTTCAGAACCATTGTTACATAGAACCCTACTTGCCATGTCGGTTCGTTCATCAGTTTGGATACGATCAGATTTATATCGGGAACCCGAACCAACAGCTCCGGGCTCGTGGTGGCTTGGTGGATGGGGCTCGAGCATGGTTTTGGAACATCACTGGTTGTACTGGTACCAAGTTTAATCTTTCGGGCGTCGAGCGCAAGTTGGAGCTGACTTTCCTACAGTGCCGGTGGCTTTTGGCGGCCAATAAACACGTACCAGTTCAACCGATCATTGAGTTAACTGATGAAGAAGCTTCTTGGGTTGCTACTCATAGGGTCTATGAATCCGAGCTTGAAAAGAAGAGAAAGAGGGAACCGGTGGGTCCTTCTAGTCATTCAACGCAGAGGGAGCCAACTGCGGAACCTCATGTTGGGGGTGGTGAAGAGGTTGGTGGCGATGGTGGAGAAGAGGAGCCGGAAACAGGTGTGTTAGATCCTCTCTCTTTAGAGTTATTTGAATTAGCAATTGCTGAAAGAACTCATCGCTTTCAACCGTCAAAACCTTCACCTCCCGTAAAGAAGCCAAAGATGCAGGTCTTGTTCACCTATCCTAACAAGATGTCGGTTGAAATCCCAGGTGAATTTTCTAAAGAGGAGAGAGAGGAGTCCAGCCTTCTTCCTCGGACACGGTCCCGATCCGCAACCCAGGTTACTCCAAGGCATGAATTACGTTCTAAATTTTCGGAGGAGAGACCTGCTGATCCAGAAGAGGGACGTCCGGCTAAACGCAAGAAGCTAGCTTCTAAGCGGCGGAGCAGCCTTGAAACAGAACCAACGCCTCATGGAGTTGCAGCTGAAAGGGGTACATACTTCTTCTTATAACTTCTTTTGATATATGTTGAGCTTTCGGACTTAAACAATTTTCGCACTCCGCAGAAGAGGGCTTTGCAAGTGACTTTATTTTTGATGCTTCTTCACCTGATATTGATTTCTCGGCACCAACTCCGGGAACCAGGCCGGAAGAGCGTACTGATGCCGAGACTAATATTCTCGATGAGACCGACGCGGGTCATGATGTCGAGGCAGGTTTAACCGGATAGGCTAAGAGTTCAGGTATTCTTAAAACCAGTAACACCTCTTTAGGATGGCGGGCACTAAACGATGGAGAATTCGTATCCCCGCTAACTGTTTCTATGCTTATTACTCTGTTAGAAAAGCTGCAAGAGGTAGATCAAAGCAAACGGGTGCAGGAGCCTAGCGTTGCCGTTGAAGGTAAATCCTTCTTGATTTTTTCTTTTGTTGTAAGTCTGGTGAGTTGCAACAATTTGTATTTTGACTCTTGCTCTTTCTTACAGATGTGGTAACAGAGGTTCAAGGTGATGAGGGGGGTTCCCAACCCGCACCTTTTGAAGAAGAGGATTTAGCTTCACGTGATCCGGTATCAGCTTCGGACGATATGTTGTTAGATGATATATTGCGCGAACAAGCTTAGTATGAGGCCGCCGATTCGATAATCACCGCCGACTCGCCCGCAAGTAAGATCCTTATTCCAACATTTTACTTATTCATTCGTGATTTTTCAGTTACTCATCTGAGGGTTCAAATCGTAGGACCAGTCACAAAAACTGATACAACTACTCCTAATGGAAAATCTGATGAATCTGAGGGTCTTGATTTCTTGCTTTTGGCAGGAGTTGTTATTGACGCTCGATCATCAGGCTTTCCACAACAACTCCCGGTTTCTTTGGGAATGCCAACCACCGTGCCTGCTACAATTGTTAGCGAGAGTTCATCGGAACTGACCGTGAGACCAACTGAAGGAGTTGGTGCTTCAACGGTTACTACACCCATAGTGCTTCCTGCGACACATGAAGTTGAGCGACGAGAAGCGGGTGTAGTGCGTTCGGTCGCGGAGAGCTCTTCAGAAACTGGTAAATCTCGTGTGCTGTCTTTTTTTCTTTTATTTTTTTTGACTTATCATTACTGGGTATTCATATTTTTTGCGTTTTCCTTTTCTAAGATCGTCATCTCACCTGCGCGGGCGCATTGATGCTTTATTGTCTAATGATGACCCAGATAAACTCCTCCTCTGCTTGGAAGTCGGCAATTTTCTTAACTTCGTAGAGTCACTAATTGACAAACTCCTGGAGAAGAAGCTCCCTTTTGGCCAATTCCGATCGTTCCTTGAGCGTAAAATAGCCTTAATAAAGGACACTGGTGCTCTCGACATAGCTGAAGCTTTGACCGACAATGTGAATCAACTTGAGCGTAGATTTGCGAAACTACAAGAGCTCCAATCTGTTAGTGTTTCTGGCTACGTTACTACACGAATGGAGGCTCGTATGTAGTCATGGCGTGAATCTCGAGAATCCGTCGAGCTTGGATCCAGGCGCAGAGAAAATGTGTTGACCAAGCGGAGGGAGTTCTTTCCGAAAGGTTGGCTCACTTACGCGAAATCAACTCGTCGTTAACCTCTATTGACGCCGAGATAGCAGAGCTTGAGCAAAAACTGGGGGAAGCCTGTTTTCGTCAAAAGTTGGTCTTGTCATGGAATTCATTATATCTTCGGTCGATTACAATAAATTCAAAAGAAACAGTCTTTTTATAAGACTCTCTTACACAACAAAGTTAAAATTACAACTCTTGAGAAAATAAACGTAGGATCGTTGTTTGGATCACTACTTTTGTGGGATCTTTGCCTGTGCCGGGAACGCTTTAGCTCGTTGACCACCGAATCACAGATTCTGATTGAATCGTGAGGGGCTTATGATTCTTCCTTCGTTATCGAAGTGAGAATATGAAACGATATCTTATCGGAGTAAGATAGTCGTTCTTCTTGAAATCAAGTCAAAGCCTGAATGTCAAGGGGTTGCTCCAAGAACACTCTCTCTGCTCTGAAAATGCTCTCTGGTCAGCCTTGGATCGTCCTTGTGCCAACCTCCTTTGTAAAAATGATCTCGAGGAGTATTTATAGCCCCGAGACAGTGTTTGCTCGCGAGACAGCATTTGCTGTCTCGACGGGCGAGACAGTGTTTACTGTCTCGCCCAGCGAGACAGTAAATTTGCTGTCTCGCCCAGCGAGACAGCAAAATGCTGTCGATATTCCTGGCAGTTTTCTCGTAACTGCCTTCCCACGTCTTGAAATTCAGTTATTCTGGCGGTTCTCAACGTGATTTTCGCCCACGATGTTCCCACGTCCTTTGGCAGTTAATGGACACGTGTAGGGTAGTTTTCAAAACCGTTTTGATCCTCTGAAAACTGTCTCGCATGGGCGAGACAGTAAATGTCTGTCTCGTCCGGCGAGACAGTAAAGACTGTCTCGCGTGGGCGAGACAGTAAAAGTCTGTCTCGTCCGGCGAGACAGTAAAGACTGTCTCGCGTGGGCGAGACAGTAAAAGTCTGTCTCGCCCAGCGAGACAGTAAATACTGTCTCGCGTGGACGAGACAGTAAAAGCCTGTCTCGCCCAGCGAGACAGTAAAGACTGTCTCGCACGGCGAGACACTCCATAATTGTGTTCTTTTCTGATTTTTTGGATGACTTCCTCTTGGACTGTGATTGGATATCTTTCAGCATTTTTTGACGCCTACAAAGCCAAATGACAAAGAACTATTTTGGAGGTGACCAAGGCCGGGGAGGAGCATAGCAAGGCCGTGATATCCAGCAAAGTGATGCTCTCGAGGGAAAGATTAGCCAAGATGGAGGAAGAAGCCGCCCAACTCTTATCCGCTTCCGAGGACTCCTTCAAGATCGAGCTGCAGCGTGAGCTTGAACATGCTTATGCTGAAGAGTTAAACAAACTTGAGCAGGAAATTATTAGTGAAAAATATAATGTAAAGTGATTGTGGCCGTTGTATTTGAACTCTCTTTTTTTTCTTAATGATACGCGCGTTTTGTTCAACCTTCTCATTATGATTTCTCATTCTGTTTAGAATAATCAACCATAATACTTATAGGATTTTTGGCAAATCCCTAGCTGTCAACGGATTTGATATGCCTTTACCGACTACCGTTTGAATTGGGCTAGCTTGTGAATTATTTGGGTCCGTTTCACAAGTAACGTTGTGCTAAAGGGATGAACCCCTTTAGACTCAATGCTATGAATTTGAATACGTAGACTTAGTCATTTTCTTACGGTAAAAGACGAACCGGCAGTGCGTATTAGGCGCTGATTTATCCCTGCTTAGGCTTCGGGATAAAATTCTCCATACGGATAAAGCATGGATCTCGGAGTTAATAAACATGTAGCATCCTTTTATAGGACCAAATACTAAAGAGGATGAATTTTATATTCTTTCTTCAGTCCTTCTTTTAAGGGAGAAGTGAACCCGATACCAAAGAGGAAGAATTTTATATTCTATCCTTGGTTGCAGAAGAAACTAAAAGTAGGATCTCCACTTCGAGAATCTGTGAGATGAAACTAAGAATGGGATCTCCATCCTAAGAATCGAGGGGATTCAGTTAACCTCATCTTTTATAGTCTAGGTTATCTGATCCGGAAATAAGTTTTCTTGTTTATCAAGATGAAATTCAAACTCTAGCCCTAACTTTTATAGGTTTGGCTGGAGGGACAGACATGAAATATTTTCGTTTATCGAAGAGAAATCCGATCCTGGCCAGGATGGCTTGACAGTTTGACCAAAAAGGGATATCGAGACGACCCTAACTTTTAAAGGTTTGGTCGTTCAAGTGGAGTAAAGGCTTTCGTTTATCGAAAGGGAAAGTGACTTAAAAGTGGGCCTCTCGTTCATGGAAGAAATCGAGACGAGATTTTAGCTGTGGTCCTAACTATAAAAAAAGGTTTGACCGTACGAAAGTGGGAATGTGAATCATAAAGGAAGTTTGGTCAGACTTGGCCTAAGGAACTTTGTTAGGCTCGTTGTGAACTGATCTGATAGCGAGGGAGAGTGAGAATTCTTTTATGAGGAAAGGTTGATTCTAAAGAGTAATCGAATCTCATCTCAACAAGAGAGTGTTTAGAAGATTACAGCAGGGGTTCTCTATGACCAGATTTGAATCATTCAGAGAACAGCTGGTTGGTTTCGGGTTATCCTTAAGAATATCATATATGGTATTTTCCAGGAACTTCCCGTTTAACAATCTGTCTTGAGTGTACTAAGGGTAGTACTTCTTCAGAAACTTGCCATTTATTGGCATCATGATCTTATCATCGTCTTTAGTGATTAGGCGATATGCACCATTTGAGTAGACTGTCTCTATCACGAACGGTCCTTCCCATTTAGGTTGGAATTTACCTTTTTTCTTAGAATTGAGTATCATGGGTCGCCGGACGACCAGAACCAAATCTCCTTCCTTAAAGCTTCGTTGTTTAACTTTCTTATCGAAAGCACGAGAGATTCTGGCTTGATAAAACTCAATTTGTTATTGAGCCTGCTGTAGGCGTATAAAACTGCTTATAGGTCCCTTAACACAGCTCGGCACGATGATTTGACAAACCAACGAACCATCGGGCGATGAATCCAAGAATGATCGTTAAACCACAATATCGAAGCCAAGTGAGACGCAATGAAGC
>BQKN01062783.1:21608-48842 GCA_022839385.1 Asparagus kiusianus | reverse complement strand
TTGGTGAACTAATCCCCCCGGCTATTATTTCCTTGGTAAAATAATACATGTTATACTATGTAGATTCGACCGGATCTAGATCACGCGGTGGTCCACGGGTTAACCCCGACGCAGACAAAGAACCCACAAAAGCGAGAGACCGCAAAACAGGATCTCGCGATTTGTTCGAAAAAGGAAAGTTGTAATTTTTTGTTATTTTTTCTTTCTTTGATCTCGTTGTAACCGGATCTTATAAAAAAACGAGATCTTTTGTAATCGAAAAACAGTTACTTAAGAGAGAATGATGATGTCAATGAAGAAAACAACTTTTCCCGCGAACACCTGCAAGCGTTTTTCATCTAACATCTCAAGTTCTTCGAGGTGCTTCTGGTGCTGTTCTTCTGTTATCATCCCTATTGCGAGAGCGATGCGAAGGGATGGAATCTGAATCTCCAAAGGGAGAACAGCTTCGCATCCGTACACTAGTGAATACGGAGTGGTTCCGGTAGGCGTACGGACTATGGTACGATAGGCCCAAAGGGCTTCGCCAAGTTTATCATCCCAATCTCGCTTGTTAATTTTTACGAGTTTTGACAAGATCTTTATGATTGTCTTATTTAATGCTTCATCTAACCCATTTGCCGTGGGATTATATGCTGTAGAGGAGATGTCTTCAATCCTAAAGTTTCCGCAGAATTTAATAAAAGCGTTGCTTACGAATTAAGGACCGTTGTCGTGTATAATTCATTTTGGAACGCCATATCGATAGATGACATGGTGCTTGATAAATTTGACGACATCGCTTGTCTTCACTTCTTTGAGTGGGACTGCTTCGGCCCATTTCGAAAAATAATCGGTGATTGCCAAAATGAAGCGGTCACCTTTAACTGATGGTGGGAAGATAGGACCAACGATATCCATCCCCCAGGTCTCAAACGGCCATGAAGTAGTCGAGGGGTGGAGGTGTTCCGGGGGTTGATGAATATAATTCACGTGTATTTGACACGCATGGCATCGTCGAGCGTAGTCAACCGCGTCTTTGACCATGGTTGGCTAATAGTATCCCATCCTTCTGAGTCGGTCGCAGAGTTTGGGACCGGGTTGATGCGCACCGCAGATTTCGTCGTGAGCTTCTTTCAGAGCTTCTTCTGCCTCCTTGGTCGAGAGGCATCGGAGTAACAGCCCATCGTATGCACGCCGATATAGTGTATAGGTTGTTGAATTATAATAGAATCTCGGAGCTCTTCTTCGAACCGAATCCTTTTCTCTTACATCCTGTGGCAAAATACCATGCACGAATAGTCAATTATAGAAAATCTCCAGTCTCGAGGCTCAAGATCGACCTTAGCTATATATGTTTCTTTAACGTTAATGGTGCGCTCTGGCACAAACAATTGGTGGGTTCTTACGGTAATGGATTGTTCCGAATCAGGCGGTTGTGCTAAAGATACTGATAGTGCTGCTAGCACGTCTGCATATGCGTTCTGGAGACGTGGAATGTACTCGATGAAGAATTGTTCGAACGAGTTTGCCATTTCGACAGCCGCCTTATGGTACGGTACCAAGTCTTGATTCCTGACTTCGTATTCTCCTCGGATTTGGTTGACTATTAATTAAGAATTGCCAAAAGCCTCGAGATATTCGACCCCCAGCTCTTTGGCGAAACTAAGTCCGATAAGCAGTGTGTTATATTCGGCCACATTATTAGAACACCTGCCTATCAATGAGTAGGCTTGGGGTATCACGTGTTTTTCTGGAGAGACTAGGACGACTCCAACTCCTGTGGAGATCCTAGAATTACCGGGTGCGCTTACCGTATTGGTCGCTCGTGAAGCTCCATCGAAATATAATTGCCATATCTGTTGATGGGACGTAGTATTGACTTCGTGAGCTTCATCGGGTAAATTGTCATACAACTCAGCTGTGTCTGCCATGGGGTTAGCCGCTAGAAGATCACAAATTGCTTGTCCTTTGACCGACTTCTGTTGTTTGAAGTGCAGATCGTATTGGGATAGGAGTAGGGCCCACTTTGCTAGCCTCCAGTTCATAGAGACTGGTTGTGTCATGAATACTCGGACATGATTAAAGTTAGAAATAACATAAATCGTCTGTCCTACCAAGTAATGCCGCATCTTTTGAATAGCGAATACTAAGGCGAGGCATTCTTTCTCAATCATTGGATATCGAGACTCAACACCGACCAGAGTTTGACTCAAATAATAAATGGCCTGTTCGTGACCGTTGTCATCGCCTTGTGCAAGTAAAGCACTTAACGAGTGGTTCATCGCTTTAATATAGATTAAAAGCGGTTTACTTGTCTTTGGTGCCACAAGAACGGGAGGATTCGCCAAATACGTTTTGATGTCCTCGAATGCCTTTTGACAGGAGTCATCCCAGATGAAAGATACACCTTTCTTGGTGAGTTTAGAAAATGGCTGACATTTCCCAGATAGGTTTGAGATGAACCGTCGTATATAGGCCAGCCGCCCTTGCAATCCTCGGAGTTCTTTGAGATTTCTCGGGGGTTGCAACTCGTGTATTGCTTTTACCTTGTCGGGGTCGATGTGGATACCCGTCGTAGTGACGACAAATCCTAGAAACTTACCGCTGGACATTCTAAGGAAAGATTTGGTGGGGTTCATCTTTAACTGGTGAGTTCGCATGAGCTCGAACATAGTCCTTAGATCTTTGATATGATCGTCTTTATTACGGCTCTTCACTACCAAATCATCAACATAGCATTCGACAGTTTTACGAAGATGTTCTTGAAAAATTTTAGACATTGCCCGTTGATAAGTGGCGCCTACGTTCTTTAACCCGAAAGGCATCACTGTATAGCATAACACACCGAGAGGAGTCCTGAATACGGTATGTTTTTCATCTTCCGGGTACATCTTGATTTGATTGTAACCCAAAAACCCATCCATAAAGGACATTTTCTCAAACCCACACGTGTTATCGATAACAACATCTGTGATAGGGAGAGGGAAATTGTCTTTCGGACATGCATTATTCAAGTCTCTGAAGTCAATGCATATCCTTATTTTCCCATTCTTCTTGAGGACCGAAACAATATTTGCGAGCCAGTCCGGATGTTGTTCTTCCCGAATAAAACCAGAATCAATTAATTTCTTGACTTCTTCTTCAATCGCTTTCATGATTTGTGGGCGAAATCGTCTTTGTTTTTGTTTGACGGGTTTTACATCCGGTTTGATGTTAAGATGGTGGGCCGCCACGTTCGGATCAAGCCCTGGCATATATTCATAATTCCAGGCAAAAACATCTATGAATTACCTGATGAGGGAAATTAACTCCTCTTTTTCATCTGATGGAAGACTATTATAAATATTGGCTTTGGATTCGTCTCATCACCCATATTTATCTGGACCACTTTATCTTCGGTAGGAGGTTCTCTTTGCTCAAATCAATCTCCATACTGTATATTTAGATGATGAATCTAGGGATGCTCCCAAGCCGGTAGTTGGTCATCTTCTTGAATCGTGGAAGGATCGACTGTGGTCATATTCGACATCAGGCCTTTGAGTATCTCTCCCAGGCTGACATCTGAATCCCAATTAGAGGAGTCGGATGAATATCCATCTTGCTTTGTTAACTGGTCTATGACTTGCCAGCAGCACTCGTCATCCGAAGCATAACCCAGGCCCCTTTTATGGCTATAATAGTTATAGGATTTTCCTTCTGGTACATAGGCCATACGAGGTGGAACTCGCGGGCCTCGACCAAAACAAAGACCCTCCTCAAGCGCAAAATTATATCCCCATTTTTTCATGAAATCACGCGCTTGTTGACTATATTTGGATGAATGAAGACCGAACCTCTCTTCATTTTCATCTTTGCTTGAAGAAAGATACGTTGGCGGAGATATTTCCCCTTTTTCGAACACTAACTCCTTTTCACCCACTGATTTAGCAGGAATGACAAAGGTTGTTCCAAATGAGTCTTGGAAGTGTTTTTTCGTGAAACAAGATGACTGGGGCGGCATATGTATGTCAGGATTATCGTAAAATCCCTGCATTACATCAGTCAAACACGGTGAGTACTCTAAATCACCATTTATTACTTCTTCGGTAAGTTGCCAATTACAACTACCGTCTGACGATTCACCATTGTCAAGACCGATTACAAATGGTACAATGTCATTCAATACAAAACCACCATTGTAATCAAATCCTGCTTCTGTGTCAGCTTCTTCGCCGCTATCCGTGCCTTGAGCCGATGATTCAGTATCAGATTCAGCACCGTAAAGGAGGGAATCGGTAAAGTAATTTTCCAATCCCTTGAACGATTGCTTATCTGCGACCACCATCTTGACTTCATTATTAGCATCTATATATTTTTGACACTGATAAAGAGTAGAGGGAACTATAAGGTTACCATGGATTCATGGTCGACCCAATAGTAAATTATAAGAAGTCTCCACGTCGATTACGTAGCATGTAACCTCGAACTTTAGATCTCCAAGTTGGTATTTTATCCGGATTTTTCCCAAAGGTCTAAATCCACTGGTATTGAACCCGTATATAACAGTACCTGTGGAAGCCAGCTTGCTTGCTGGGATTCTAAGATTGTACATCAACCGGAGTGGCATAATGCTAACAGCGAAACCCGGATCGACTTGGACCCGGTTAACAACGCTGGAGCCAACAAATCCGGTGAAGTATAAAGGCCTATCATGCTTTGAATTCCTCACCTACATGTCATCCTTAGTGAACGTAATATGAGGAAATTGTTTGGCCGATAAATTACAAAGCTGAACTGGTGATTCCGTTTCTTCGCGGGCCGGCTTGACTTGGGTAAGGAACGTGTCAGAATCAGCTAAAGCTTCTCGTAGGGCTTCTCTAGTGTCCTTAGAGAGGCGCAATAACTCATACAAAGTTATTCTTGCTGGGATGTTAGCTAGCTGAGCCATGACATCAAAGCGATAAGGAGTTATTGAACTTCCCGGTCTATCCCTCCCAATCGGACGATTGAATCGAGACTGCTTCGGGTTCTGAGCTTCCTGGGGTTGAGGCTCTTTCTCTTTTTGCTTATTAGCCGATTTCTGTTGAGATTTTTCAACTGGTGCAGGGGGAGTTGTAACCACCCCTAGTTCGGGCAACGTCTTGGCTTTTGGGTCAGAAGTTTCGGGGTATTTATAATGATATTCATTCCCATCCCTAGTAACAAGAGTCTCTTGTTCATCTTCCGAAAGTGACAAGGTGGGGATACCTTCGTCATCTTTTTCAGGAATTGTTGTGGTGAGACAGCAGGTCTTGCCCTACCTCTGTGCTTCTTCTTAGATGAAGATTTTACCCATTGCTCATCTTCTAACAAGTCTGGATGGACCCAAAGAATTTTGCCGTTGGGAGTTATGTATTGTACGAGTCCTTTTTGACGTTGTTCATAAGGATCATCGTTGACAGTCTTCATTTGTACTTTATACACGGGCTCTGGCTGAAACCATGCCAGAGGGACAGAGCCAAAGCTAACGAAACCGGCGTTTGCACCCACCTTCTTCTCCTTAGGCTGCTTCGGAGTGATGATTCCAACATCGATCAAGGCCTGAATCTTGTCTTTGAGAGCGTAGTACATCTTCGTAGGATGATGGACTGTTCTGTGAAATGCGCAATATCGCGGATCTGTAGTTTTCTTAGCTCCTTCATGATCAGCGATCGGAGGCAGCTTAATTTTGTTATTCTCCAATAAATACTTGAAGATACCAGGGACCTCATCTTCTTTGAAGGAGTATTCCTTTGGAAATTTTGGCTCAAAAGTTTTTTGTTGCCTTGGAGGTCGTTGTTGCCATTGAGGCGTTTGTTGCATTTGTTGCTTTGGCGCTTGTTGTTGCGGCTGCTGTTGGGGTTGTAATTCAAACGTCTGATTTGCGTCTACCGCATTCGTCGGTCCTTTCCCTTTACCACGGGGGTAAAGTTCTGTTTTTGGGCATTATTTGCTGGTTGTCCCCTTTCAGCTTTCTTCCTTTTGAGGAAGCGTTCCGCCTGCTCTCCTCACACTTTTAACTCTTTCCATGTCTTAGATGGTGCAGTGCTCATAGCTTCTAATACATCCAAGAAAAGATTATTGTGGCATGTTTGGAGGATGAATTCCTTCGTGACCGGATCCCGGCAGTTCATTACCTTGTTCCGGAAGCGCTTAACAAAATTCTCAACGAGCTCTCCATCTTTCTGCTTCTCTTCAAAGAGTGTTCCGATTGACACTTCGGTGTCGTTGTCGAAGAAATTAGCAAGAAACATGCTTTCCATATCATCCCATGTATTGATACTTCCCGGTTTAAGCTGGCGGTACCAATCAAAAGCGGTTGCATGAAGGGTTCCCACGAACGATCGTACCATCAGAGGTTCATTGCCTAAAATGATCCCTAAGTGGGACTTGAAATAAATCAAGTGTTGGGTAGGGGAGCCCCTCCAGTCGAACGGCGTGAAGTTAATCAAATTAAACTTCGGTGGGTATGGAATGGAGTCTCATTCTCTCGGGTAGGGACACGGAATGCCAGTCTTTTTTTACCTCTTGAGCAGACATCAAAGCATTGATTTTGCTTTCCAGATCTTTCATCTTAAGGTCTTCACCTACCTCTCTCTTTTGGCGACTTTGGGTATCGGTGCCACCCCCAGCGTTAAGGATACATTCGGTATTTTTATTCTCGGGTGGAACCTCGATATTGATATTTTCCTTTACTTCTGAGTCGCTATCTATCTGATTATTAGTCGGGCGATGACTAGATTCCCCGTGCTGATTTGTCAACTACTGGAGTTGTTGTGCATGTAAGTCCTTAACTCGTTGCACAGCCATCTCCATTTCGATTTTAAAGTCCTCTTTCTGCTTTGCCAAAGCTTCTTGAAGAAGTTGAGCTATCTGTTCAGTAGTGATCATGAATGACTCTCGAGTCTGTCCTGTACTAAACACAGTGGCATCTGAAGCGATCGTAAAGTTAGCGTCTGACATTTCGTCATCTGAGGATTGTCCCCTCTGAATTCTCCTATAATCCCTAGGCCTGATAGCCCCGGTTTGTAGCCGAGTTAATCGCTGAGATATTTGCGGAAAAGGTGTAGGGTTGAAGCGTTGCGTGGACTTTCCTTTGTCCGTCACATTAATCATAACTTCTGAGAATTCGCGTTCTTGAACAGTTGATTTTCTTTTATGGAAACGTCTTGACTTGTGTCTTAGCGTTTCTGTAGAAATCCTCTCAAACACCAAAATCCTTTGCGAGGTGGTTTTGGAGCAGTTACACTCTGATAATACAGCTTTAATGAGTTTGGTACATGGGCAAAGAGAGTCCATTTCCCGAGTATTTCTCTTACGAGATTTATTCATACCCCCAGTCTGATAGTACAACTCATCGATATGATTATCGGAGCAACCTATCTTGTGGTGGCATGATTCCCCCATTCTGATGTCATCGTCTTCTGACAAACATAGCTCTCTTCGAGGGTATGATGCCCTGTCATTATTCTCAAGAGCCGCTCATTTGAAACCACGCCTTCGTGCGCGTGAGGACCCAACAGGCTCTTGGACTTCTACCCGCAATCCGAGTCGGGTGGTTACTGGTGCTTTCTCCGTAAGAGAGATCTTTGACTTACTAGGGAGTCGCGTACGACCCCCAGTCTGACGAACCATACAGGGTTCATCATTACGCAAAGGACCAAGACGATCTGTAATGCTTACTTTGAATCGGGACAGGTCCACACTATCGTAGGGTTCCACTGAAGGTGACGAAGTGATCGGAGCAGGAACAGGAGCTGTCGGAGACCCAAAAATGATCGCGGGAGATGAATTTTCTGCAAACAGGTCACAGCTGGCTCGGAAGAGGCGCGAGCCAGCAGCTAGTGGCTCGGCCTTGGCCGAGCTAGCATTTAGTGGCTCGGCTTTGGCCGAGCCAGCACTTGGTGGCTCGGCCTTGGCCGAGCCAGTACTTAGTGGCTCGGCCTTGGCCGAGCCAGGGTTTGGTGGCTCGGCCTTGGCCAAGCCAGTAGTTGGTGACTCGGCCCTGGCCGAGCCAGCAGCCAGGGATTTGGTTGTTTCGGGCCTTATTTTGGATTTTGGCCTCTAAATTTGACGTAGTTTCGTCAGTTTGTCGTCTGGACCATCTGTTTGTAGCTTCCTGGCTTCTTGCATCAGAATTCTTGTGTGTGAAAGTAAAGTGTAGCGCTTCTTGATCCGTTCTTCAAGAGTTGAACGTGTCCTCTTAACGGGGACCCATTCGTTCGCCATTGATTTAGACCAGTCGCCCGCTTGCTGCCGTGACGGTTGATGTCTTCTATACTTCAGATCCGTTTCATAGCGGATTCCATCAACTAGCTCGGAAGCTTTGGCCAATTGGCGTGCAAGGCGTTGATGCCGTCTTTGACGCGCTCTCTTGGATAAGGTCGGCTTGTTTTCAGTAGCAGCTTCAGCTTTGCAAGGTGTGCTTTGAGCCGCTGCGGGATGAGGTTCTTGGTTTTGAATCTTCAGATCCAAGTGTCCTCGACCTTTCCTTATGGAGTTTCTCCTATTCCTTCGAAGGGAAGATGAGCGGGAAGAGGAGGATAAGTATTCCTCATACTTTGCCTGGTCGAACTCATATTCGACCTCCTCGTTGATCGGGATGATGATCTTTGGTTGCAACACTTCAGCTTTTGCAGAAAAGCTGTCGGCTCCCACTGTGGTCGCCAGTTTGTTTGTGTCAAAAGTTATCTTTTCCATTGCTTTCGAACCTGTTACACCGTTTATCGATTACAAGTTTAAACTGAAAGAAGAGTCAATCTTTTTATAAGATCTTCTTACAACGAAAAAAAGATTACAACTTTATCAAACAAAACGGAACAGTAGTTTATCTCCTGTTGCTTTACGTGGGATCTTTGTCTATGCCGGGGATGCGTTAGTCCGTGGACCACCGCAGATCAAACCCGATAGACAATTAATTACGCTCTTGTTTCATGAAGGAAACAATTGCGGAAGCGACAATCGCGACGAAGCGAGATTGTGGCTCTTCTCGAGATTAAAACCAAGTTTAATCCGGAGGAAGGAATGGGAAAGAATCACAAACCTTTCGAAGGGCTTTCTTTATGAAAGTGTTCACCAAGATCTGGTGATTCTCCTCTGAAATTCGTGGTTAGCTTGACAATTTGACAGCACCTCGCCTTCTCAATCTCAGATCCTCTTGAAAGAAGACCTAGGCTTCTATTTATAAGCCTTTGGAGAGGTCCTTTTGAATAAGAATTGGTGTTTAAACGTTATCTGCAGTTAATAACCACTTAAACACGTCTAGGGATAACCTCAAAATAGTTAGGGAGGTTCTGGGACGAAAGAATCCTTAAAAATCATCGAAATCCGTGTTTGGAGAGGTTTTGTACTCAATAAGAGTCCTGGTGGCTCGGAACTGTGCGAGTCACCATTTGGTGGCTCGGAACTGTACGAGTCACCATTTGGTGGCTCGCAAGGGTGCGAGCCACCATTTGGTGGCTCACATGGGTGCGAGCCACCAGATGGGTGCGAGCCACCATTTGGTGACTCGCGTCTACACGGGCCTCCGAGTGGTGTTTCGTCCATCTTTTTGATATTTTCGCGATTCATGATCCTTCCAATTCCCTTGTTCTACGCACGCTTAATCGCTTCGTTGACTTGTGCATTCTATTGATCCATTTCATTCACTTACTGATGTTGGATAAATTCTCTCGACCTGGATGATAACGTTTATCGTATTCTCCTTGTCTTAAACTGTGTTTGAGGTCATATGGGCAATTTTTAATGCCTACAGTACAAGGACAAGGATAATGATAAGGATAGCCAGAGCAGTGGGAGCAGCACTAAGGATGTAGTTACATCCGAGTACATGGATTTAGAGGAACTTCCAAATGGGGCAGACAATGTCAGCTCTAACCAAAGAACGGAGGAGACTATATGTGCAGAGACTAATACCCAGGGAGAGGAGCTTAGGAGGTCATCCAGAGTACCCAAACCAAATCCCAAATATCTTTCATTGCTACATTACTTACTTTTGATAGACAGTGGAGAACCGAAGTGCTATGAGGAGGCAGTGCAACATAGTGAATCTCAACAGTAGGAGTATGCGATGCAAGAAGAGATAGATTCTCTCCACTTGAACGAGTCATAGGAGTTAGCCCAACTTCCTACGAACAAGAAAGCCTTACATAACAAGTAGGTCTATCGGGTCAAGCAGGAGAGTGATGGTCGTAAAAGATACAAGGCCAGATTAGTTGTGAAAGAATTCCAACAGAGGGAAGTAGTGGATTATATAGAGATTTTTTCCCACGTCGTGAAGCTTTCAACCATCAGGGTGGTGTTGAGCTTGGTAGCTCCTAAAAATATCTATCTTTAGCAGTTAGATGTGAAGACTGTCTTTCTTCATGGTGACTTGGATGAAAAAATCTATATGAAGTAACTTGTTAGCTTTATAGAGGAAGGAAAGGAAAAGATAGTATGTAGGGTCAATAAGAGCTTATACGGTTTGAAACAGGTTCCAAGATAATGGTACAAAAAGTTTGATAACTTCATGTAGAGTAATGGCTATGGAAGGTGCAATTCAGATCATTGCTACTACTTTAAGAGGTTCGTGTCCAGCTATATCGTGTTATTGCTGTACGTAGATGACATGTTAGTTGCAGTGTCATATTTACAAGAGATTAACAAGTTAAAAAAACAGTTGGCAAAGGAGTTTGCTATGAAGGATTTAAGTGCAGCCAAGCAAATTCTTGCAATGCGAATCAGTCGGGATATGGTTGAAGGGACGTTGAAGTTGAGTTAGGCTAAATACATTGAGAATGTACTTCTGTAATGATCATGAACTTTCGATACTAGTTAAAATAATTTTTTGGTATTTTAAAATATTTAATTATTATTTTTAGAAGAGTATTTGTATTTTTCTCGATTTTTTAGAATTTTCTACGATTTAAAAGTCCAAGTTTTATATTTATTTAAATGATTTTGATATTTATAAATTAACTTAGTGCAGTAAAAATTTCTAAAATTAATCTGTTGTGTTATCGATAAAATTACGTATCATTTTAAATAATATGGTGTATTATTATTATTATTACGTATTATTTCGTATAATACGTTGTATTATTATTATGTATTATTTTATATAATTTGTTGTATTATTACTATTATTACATATTATCTATTGAATTAGTATAAGTGGTACGTTTTATTGTATAGATAATTTTCTCATAATTATTTGACTTTAAATATAAGTAATTATATTCTTTATTAATTATTCTTATTTAATTGTATAATATGTGTATTATTACGATTATTGCGTATCAACTGTTGTATTAATACAACTGGTATGTTTTAATTTGTAGATATTTATCCCGTAATTATTTGATTTTTTAAATATAAATAATTATTTTTTAATTAATTTTGTTCTAATTACCTAACCCTATCCCTAATTATCTATATAAATACCCCCTCTCTTGTTCACAAAAACGCAACCACCAAACTCCTCTTCTTCTCTCTCTCTCTCACACTCTCTCTCTCTCTCTCCAAGAAAACCCAGCGCCTCTACCTCCGCCTCCACGAGCTCCACAACGCTCGCGCCACGACTGCCTCCTCCTTCGCTCGAGATCCGCCGCCTCTCTAGATCTGCGCCACCTCCTCCGTTCCTCCCCCCTCTACCCGCGCCTCCTCCAGCCGAGAACAGACCAGCAACCTTCGCCGCACCTCCTAGACCTCCGCCGAGTTACCCGAACCTGCGCTTCTCTCCCCGTCGCATACACCACCCCTGCAACCACCGCCCGACAGTCCCATCTCCGACCCAGCCCCCAGTCCCCTCTCCCCTGTCGCCGCTTCCTACCCTGTCGCCGCCCCATCTCCGACCTCATGCTCCGACCCCTATCGCCATAGCCCCTCTCCTGTCTCCGCTTCTCCCCAGATCCGAGCACCCGACCCCACAGTCCGACCGCCAACAGCACCTCCTCGCCGCTCATCGTCAACCGCCCGTCGTAGGCTCGCACTTCAACATCGCTTCGTTCGACGTACCCGAAGCAAGACCCCTATTCCTCTTTGACTCATCATTTTAATATTTAGATCAGTTATGAATATATGCATAGATTAGACTATGGTTTAATTATGTTGTAGTATGAATTTTATGATATTAAGTGTGGATTTGTTATTGAATAGTATTAAAGACTTTCTTTAAAAGGAATTTATTTTGTAAAAAGGGTTAGTTTTATAATAAATATGATAAGTAGTATTTTTAGATTAATTATAATCTTTTAAAAGAATTATTTATGGCAACGAAACCATTTGAGGAAAATTATGATAAATTATAAGAAGTTAGTTTGGAAAAAGAATCATTTTTAGAATAATTATAAGTAAATTAAAGGAATTTATTTTGAAAAATGGATTATTTTGAAAGAACTCATTGTGCAAAAGGATTATTTTAAGTAAATAACTTTATTATTTTAGAAGATTATTTTAGAACAATTTTATGATTCAAATTCTTAGACTTGATTATCTGATATGCTATGATATTATTACACATGATTAGTTGTATTGATTGTTCCTTGTTGTGATTGAGAATCATTAGGAGTTTATGACTATAGTGACATGTGTGACATGAATAAGACCTACAGGTTTGTGTGTTGTTGACTTAGAAAATACAAGAGAGTTGGGATGGGAAAGTCATGGTTCATGTGATCGGATAAGGCTATTGATGTATCTTTCAGACTTGCACCAGTGAACCGTTTCGCACTGGGGTTGGTTTGTTAGGCCAAGTGAATTGTTTCGTATTTAGTTAGTGAAATCGTTTCGTTACCCGAGTTTTGCTTGAGTTCGGACCAGGCCAAAATCGGATTGCATGTAGTCCTCTCACCGAATCATTTTGCGGGTTTGGATGCACGTAGGGATTTGTGAACAGTCAGTTATCCGATGATATGAGCGTTGACTCAGTGTGAGATGTGACCAGTGACCTGTTATAGAATGACTAGTTACATGACCTTGTTACTTAAGGTGATTATGGATTTTTGTGAGATGTAGGCTAGTTGTATTTCTTTCCATACATAGATCAGGGTTAATATTTAATTATCTACAATTTGATATATATGGTATATACATGAGGGTTTTCTTGTTTGGATTATTTCGCTCGATGAACTATGTCTCTTGTTGTAGATTTTTAAGTATTAATTCTATCTAGTGTAGACGGTAAAAATTACCGCGACGGACTAGCAAACAAATTCGCCCACAAGTCAAGACCATCCACTGAGACGAGGAGTAGGGTGTAGCCACGAAACTGATTCGACAGCACACCTGGGACCTCACGCGCCAAGTCATGTGGACCCACTAACAGAGCGAATCCGCCCTCATAAGCCAGATCCGCTCGCAGATGTTCAAATCCGCCCTCATGAGCTAAGTCCGCTCGCAGGGGTGCGAATCCGCCTCCATCCGCTCACAGGGGCTCAAATCCGCCCCCATATACCAAACCCGACCACAGAGGGCCACGTCTATCTACGTGAGTTGAAGGCCGGGTTTCCAGGGACGAGCCTTCCTCATTTCCTGCGATGCGGGGGGAGGGAGCGCAGCGCTCCAGAATCGTCAGATGGCCGCCCGCAATTCAAGCGAACAAGACAAGCACCGGACCAGCCTGCACCCTCATAAATGCGGGTCACCTCACCCATCAGAATGGAAAACCGCAGCCGTCGGCGCACGGCAAGCTATCTGGCACCCACTCAGACATACGACGTCCATTCTCCAACCTCTGCCAAGACGTAGGGAGAGGAGAGAAGGCACAGGACCCTAGGACCGTCAAATGGCCTATCAGTGGCTCACAGCGCAGGTGAGCAGACAGCTGCCAGATCAGCCTGCACCCTCATAAATGCTGCTTACCTCACTCGTCCAAACCGAGAGCAAGAGCCGTCGGCGCTCGCTGAGCTGGTCAGATCCACTCAAGCATCTGGCAACCACCGTCACGGGTACGAGGAGGGGCTTTCCCACTCCTACGCGACGTGACGCAACATGTGGCTCCTCGAATGATCGCTGGCAGCGCAGAGAAATAGCAGAATGTCTCTGAACAATGTATGGTCACATCCCATAATTCCAGGGACAGCCGAACTGTCTCTCTCCTATTAAAAGGCTTCTTTCAGCAACTTGAAAAAAGGATCGATCGATTGATCAATCAAGAGAGGAAGAAGCTTTCTGCATACCCTTGCATTACAGCGCCATCTCCCAGCTCCGATCCCTGATCGCCGGCGAGCCAGGAGAGACGAACTCCTTCACCTTGAGCTTCTACTGAGTACTGAAGCTCTCCAACAACCTCGATCGAATCGTCCAAGGGAGGCAAACTCGGCACAAGCACCGAGCGAAGCATCCTGTAGTTACCTTAAAGTCCCCACGATTAAACAAAGAGGGCCTTCCCTCTGCTTCTGTTGTAATTCAGATTGATTTAGTTTGTAATAAGCTTTCTTATAAATACAAACAAAATCCCCTATTTTCGGGAAAATCAGAAATTTACACCTACAGAAGATGGCGACCACAGTGGGAGAAGCTGTTTCTTCAAACAAAATGGTGGTAGCTCAGTTCGACGAGGTTGCTATTGGGACGACGGTGGAGTCCCTAGAGATCGAGTTTGACCAGGCCAAGTACGAAGAGTACTTGTCTTCCTCCTCTTCCGGTGGCGAAGCGTCCCGCAAGCGCCACAGACTCATGCACAGGAGCCGACCTCAGACGGTCAAAGCTCCCGCGCTAGAAGGCTCTACCCGAGTCTCAACGGGGAAACCCGCCCTAAAGTCTCTCGAGGCCAAGTCCCAGACCGAGAGCATAGGGGGAGGGTCTACTAAGTGGGTCGCCAAACGACCCTTGGTAACACCCGCCCCAAAAGAGACATCGATTCACTCCGGCACAAACCACACTGCCACAGCCCGAGCAGATGCTCTCCCTGCTGGAAGAGCTAGCCAACAGCGACGGCAGACGTTTGACGGACAAGGAACCCACACCTCCACTTCACACAACGGCCTGAATTACCATACAGGCCCAAGAAGCGAGAAACGAGAAGGCAACTCGCCCAAGATCGGGGGGGCCTCCCAATCAGGAGTGCCAACCAAGAAGGATGAGGCCACCCGCTCAGGTGGACTTCGCTTTTCAGGTCACATCCCTGACGCGAATAAACCACCCCAAGTGAGTGGGCCTGTCAGAATAGGCGAATCCTCGAAAGCTGGCGAGCCTCGCCATAATCTTTTGGCGTATAAACGCAAAGACAAGGAAGTAGGCGACACTTCGCGAGCCCACTCGCTCAAACGAAGGGTCGAAACTCGCCTACGCGCTGGAGTTCGCTCAAAAACTCACCCGTCAAGGCGAGATTGCCTAACTCCAACACCACATCATTCCACCCAGCGTGCACCAGAGAGTACATCCAAAGATCTCTCGTGTACACGCCCAAGCGATCCTTCTGATACTGAGGGTTGTCACCAACCACCCACAGGAGGTCTCCGAGAATATCTGACTCGCAAGCGCACTATGCATGAGGCGAGCCCTCAGTGCCATTGCGAAAGGCTCATCCACACGGTACTCGCCGACTGCCAATGCTTAGGAATGGCAAAGCCTTTGGTGTTTGAGAGACTTTCTCGACAAACTTCACGACAGAGGACCTCCCGTCAAAAGCGTCGTCACCAAAAAAGACGCGCTGCCGACAACCTAGAACTCCCGTCCGCCACAGTCAACATGACGGACAGGGGTAAGGGAGTAGTCTCCGACTCTCCGGATTCGGACTCCGTCCCGAGGCCTAACCGCCGATTCGCCCAGCGTGGACAAGGCGGCATATACCAGCGAACCCGTAGTCGCAGGGGGGTAAGCATCGGGTTTGACTACTCTACCCTAGTCCCTCCCTCATACGGCAAGGACGAAATTCATTCGGCGGCGGCCACGTCCCAAACCTCACACACGGGTCAGAGCGTGCCGGCGGGGGTACACATGACCGAGCTCACTCACGAGCAAACAATGGCTCAAAAGCTGGAAGAACAGCAGGCGACCATCGACTCTCTACGAGAGATGATGGAGCAACTTCTGAATAAGAAGAAGAAGAAGAAAAGAGCCCAACGCCCCTTACCCCGGCGAACTGGGGATAGGGAGTGGGTACCTCCCCACCGTCCGGCGATGAAAACAGAAGACAACAGTAATCCGCAATCCGATTACTCTTCCAAGACATCGCTAGGGACGTCGCACATCGGGGATGGCACCCGTGACAAGAGATTCAATGAGTTCCAGGACCAGCTTAACGCGCTGAAGCTTTAGCAAAACATGAACAAGCTGGGGGTGGTTCGTCCCTACCCTATTGAGTGGGATACAGTCCCGTACCCGGCGAAGTTTAAGCTGATCAGCTTGGTGCAATTCGACGGCAAGGGCTCACCTTCCCAGCACATTTACTACTTCATGGCCCAGACTGGGTTCCTTACGGGGAATGACGTCATTCTTACGCGACTATTCATAGGTACCCTCAAAGGGGTGGCCTTTGAATGGTTCCGCAAGCTGGAGCCCGGCTCTATCAAATCATGGGCCGACGTCGAGAGACTCTTTTTGGCCCGCTTCTTCGACGACGATACGGAAGTATCGATGGCCACCCTCCTAGCCGAAAAACAACGAAAGTCGGAATCAGTCAACGATTTCGTAAAGAGATTTCGGAACCGATCAGTCCACTGCCGGGACCAAGTCTCCGAGTCGACACTGATCGAGATGTGTCGTAACAACCTATCAATCCACATCCTATCCAAAATAGGCGTGGTGGAAACCCGGACGTGGAAAGAGCTGGTGCGTCAGGGTGAACAGGTAGAGAACATGATCAAGAGGCTAGAGGCCGAAGAGCCACAGCCTAAGAAGGGAGCTGCGGAGCCGACTGCGCCAAAGAACCCCCCTCGAACGAGAGGAAAGGAGATCATGGCCGTCGATTCCGCCCCAACGCCAAAATCTGCCCCAAGGCCTAAGTCCCGGCAGTTCGAGCCACGCCCCCCGCGGCAGTACGACTTCAAGGAGGACCAGGTGGTAGCGATGTTTGATACTCTGCTCAAGAGTGGTCGAATCAAACTGCCAGAGGCCACGAAACCGGAGGAGGTGGACAAAACTGGTGACCCAACCTACTGTGCTTATCACAGGTTCCTTGGTCACCACACGACCAAATGCTACGTCCTCAAGGACAAACTCCAGGCCCTCTACGATGCAGGGGTCTTGAAGAAGGAGAAGGTCCAAAGCAGGTGACCACGAACATGATCACCTTGAGCTTTGGGACAAATCTCCCAGAGGTCCGAGCTCCGGCCGGGGTAGTTCCTATCCCCAAGGGGGTTTTGAAGATCACCAACGACGATCCTCACAACCAGCGGGAGAAGGGCTTCGTCCCGCAGACCCTACCATCGGGACAGATAATGTGGGTCCACCCAGACCTCCTTAACGACGAACAGTGGACTGCAAAGCCTTCGAAAGAGGCCAAGAGAAAACATTGCAACGTTGTCTCTGCCATTCCGGATAGAGACGGCGAAGTAATAGCCGCCCTTACTGAGTCCGAGGAGGATACCAACGTCTTCGCCACGAGGGCAGGAAAGGAATTCGCCAAAGAATATCCCACGAGGACAGAGAACCCGGCAGGACCCCCCAAGAGGCCAGCCGCGGTGACTCCTCCCAACCCAGATGGGCCGAGCTCGAGCCACCAACCTTTCCGATTCAATGTGCTCGCACAGCTAAAAAGCATCCCGACGCGAATCACCATGTACGACCTCCTCCGGTTGTCCAGGTCTACTCGCGAAGCCCTGCAAAAGGCGTTGGCTGACTCAGAGGCATTCGTCACCCATTTCTCGAAAGAGGCAGAAGTGGAACGAGAATGCACGACCTGCTGCCAAGTCTCCGAGAGACGAGTCCCGTGCATCACTTTCACCCCTGAAGACATGCTTATCAAGAGCACGTCTCACGATCGACCTCTGTACTTCACGGGGTATGTCGGATCGGCGAAAGTGGACCGAATCCAAGTCGACCCGGGTTCTGCGTTGAGCATCGTACCCCTGAAATTGATCAAGCACTTGGGAATACCGCCGAAGCGCTTGTCCTCGACCACCACGACCATTTTTGGCTTCAACGCTACGGGGACGTGGCCGCTGGGTAAAATCCGCCTGAAATGCCGAATAGGCGACATGAAGACGGAGGTGACCTGCTACGTCATCGATGCCGAGCCTTCCTACAACGTGCTCTTAGGGTGCCCGTGGATGCATGGCAACCGAATAGTCCCGTCCACCCTTCAGCAATGCTTGAAGTATGTGGACGATTACGAGCGAGTGAAGACTGTAGTAGCCGACAGACAACCCTTCAAAGGCGTCGAGAATTACTTCACAGACTCTCTGCTGTATCAGGACCCCGTCGAACCGCCAGTTGAGGAGCCGGAAAGCGGCAATGAGGCGGATAGCGAACCTGAGTACGGCGATAACCTAATACTGAACGACTTCGAGTCAATTGTAATCGGTTATGAGAGTCATCATGTAACCAACGCCGTTCAGGCGGGGAAGATTATCATGAATGAAAAGTACGACTTTGCTTATGTGTCATCTTGTTCTACGTCTGAGGGCGATGAACCCAATGACTCGTGGACAAAACTCCACGGCGATCCCTCCCTGCACATGCCGGTATGCTCGTCGTACGTCGCGAGGGGGCGGCCGATTGACTCGTCGCGAGCCGTATTTGTCGTGCCAGCCCGAGATAAATATCGAAAAGACATTATTTTCGGCCAGGTCGATCAGGCCTTGCGCACGCTCTGGGATGAGTCCGAAGACGAAGACCCAGTGCCCTAGTTTTTGCAGTACAGTCGAATTGCGAAACGCATGATGAGCGATATGGGGTACGACCTCACTCGTTTGGAGGGTCTCAATTACGGCCGAGGATGTAAGACGGTCATCCAACCCGCTTACGTACCTAAGGGGAAACCCTCAAATTACTTCAACAGGACTAGGAGAGGCTTAGGTTACTCCTCCTCCTCGTCGGATTTGTGTTTCTACGTCAATGAAGATTCCGACTATGCATGTTCAGGGGATCAATCGTCAGTAACCTCGGCATTGGACTCGGATGTCAGCGTGAGGGATCTGTTCGAGGGCCTCACAGTCAATATGGCCACTATAGATCCCTTTGAGCTTGCGGAGGATGGACAACTTCCACTTTATGACGAGACATGGGATCGCCACATCAACGCCCAATGGAGTAGTCGCTTCGAGCAATGGGAACCACCGATCGAAGACGAAGTCCTCCAGGTGAACATGGGCACTGAGGCGAATCCCAAGCCCATATTCATCAGCGGCAGTCTGCCACCCTAAGAAAAAGAAGACCTCATCGCCCTCATACGGGAATACATTGACGTCTTCGCGTGGAATTATGAGGATATGCCCGGCTTGGATCCGCGGGTCGCTACGCATCGCCTCAACATCAGCTCAGACGCCAAACCAGGCAAACAACAGTAGAGACGCTTTCACCCTCAAATCATGGAGGCGATTGAGGCTGAAGTGAAGAAGCTCATTGAATCCGACTTCATCAGAGAGGAACAACATCCTGACTGGGTGGCAAACATTGTTCCGGTCTTAAAGAAAAACGGTAAAATCCGCATCTGCATTGACTTCAGGGACCTCAAATCTGCATGCCCAAAGGACGAATTTCCCTTGCCCATCACGGATGTCATCATTGACAACACGTGCAGATTCGAGAGGATGTCCTTCATGGACGGTTTCTCAGGGTACAATCAGATCAAAATGCACCCCGAAGATGAGAAACACACTTCGTTCCGCACTCCCATGGGGGTGTACTGCTACACGGTCATGCCCTTTGGACTCAAGAATGCTGGTATAACCTATCAACGCGCCATGAGCACGATCTTTCGAGAGCACCTACGAAAGACGGTGGAATGCTATGTAGACGACCTGGTTGTGAAGAGTCGCCACAAAGACGACCACCTCCAAGACTTGAGGTCGATGTTCGAACTCATGAGGACTCATTAGCTCAAGATGAACCCCACGAAGTCATTTCTAGGGATGTCTAGTGGTAAATTCCTGGGCTTCGTCGTCACGGCGAAAGGAATCCGGATCGATCCAGACAAGGTGCGAGCCATTCGAGAGCTTCAGCCACCCCGAAATCTTAAAGAATTGAGAGGTCTTCAAGGACGATTGGCTTACATCCGAAGGTTCATTTCAAACCTTTCGGGCAAGTGCCAGCCATTCTCCAAGCTTATGAAGAAAGGCACTTCCTTCGTATGGGACGAGTCTTGCCAAAAGGCCTTCGAGGACATCAAGGCTTACCTTTCGAATCCGCCAGTCCTCGCTGCGCCAATCTCAGGGAGACCATTCCTCATCTATATCCGGGCCATGGAGCATTCTCTGGGTGCTCTCTTGGCACAAAATGATGAGGCGGGCCATGAGCAGGGCATCTACTACCTGAGTAGGACCCTACAAGGGGCTGAACAACGGTACCCGATGGTCAAAAAAGAATGTTTGGCACTGGTTTTCGCTGTCCAAAAGATGCGACATTACCTGGTCGGCCAGACAATCCATGTCATCTCCCGGATAAACCCTATTCGGGTCTTCATGACACAACCCGCCGCGTTGAACTGGCGCCTGGCTAGGTGGGCTCTTCTCCTCTCTCAGTATGATATCCACTTCATGCCCCAAAAGTCCGTCAAGGGACAGGCCATCTGCGATCTCATGGCTAGTCATCCACTAGGGTCAAAGACCGACCTGTTCGAGGATTTGCCAGATGAACCGCCCGAAGCCAACGTAACTTCGTTACCAAAGTTGTGGCAGATGTTCTTCGACGGCGCGTCTCGCGCAGCCCCGGATGACTCTATTGTTGCAGGAGTAGGGGTCGTCCTCTCTTCTCCGCATAACCACGTGCTGCCCCGAGCCTTCTCTCTGACAGAGCCATGCACCAATAACGTGGCCGAGTACAATGCGTTACTTATCGGACTCGAGCTAGCGAAAGAGCTAGGGATAAAGCATCTCGAGGCTTACGGCGATTCCCAACTTATCGTCAAACAGATGACTGGCGAATACGAAGTTAGGAATGATGAATTAGTCCTACTCCACAAGGCGGCTGTTCGACTAGTGGAATCATTCGAGAGCTTCCACATTGAGCACGTGCTACGTTCCAAGAACACACATGCGGATGCCCTCGCTTCTCTGGCGACCAATTTGGCTCAACCATTCGGGACAACCCCAAGCAGAAAGCTCTTTCAACTGAAAGACGCCCCAGAAGCGAATGCCACCCATCAAGTTTTAGATCAGCCCAGTGCTGAGGATTGGTGCCTCCCGATCATCGATTACGTCCTATACGGCGTATTGCCCGAAGACGCAAAGGAGCGGGAGTCTATTCGGAGACACGCCGTGAGATTCTACTATGATTCGACCACCAAGACGTTGTATCGAAGATCTTACGACGGCTTGTTGCTCCGATGCCTTTCAAAAGCGGAGGCACAAGAGGCTCTGCGCGAGGCCCACAACGGCGTTTGTGGAGCTTACCAACCCGGACCCAAACTTTGGGATCGCCTGCGAAGGATAGGCTATTTCTGGCCTGGGATGGTTCACGACGTAGTCATCTACGCGAAGCACTACCATGAGTGCCAAGTCCACGCCAACTACATGCATCAGCCGCCAGAGGACCTACATCCGACAAAGGCCTCCTAGCCCTTCGAAGCATGGGGAATGGACATAGTTGGCCCAATATCCCCGCCGTCGGCGAAAGGTCATCGCTTCATCCTCGCGATCACTGACTACTTCTCTAAGTGGGCCGAAGCCATCCCCTTGAGAGAAGTCAAGACTAACGACGTGATTAAGTTCATCAAACACCACGTCATCTACTGATACGGCGTACCCCGACGTATCATTCATGACAATGGTATGCAATTTGTCAGCCATGCATTCACCAGGTTCTGCGACAAGTTCCGAATACAGAACCTCTCCTCCACGGCCTACAACCCATCGGCAAATGGCTTGGCCGAGGCCTTCAACAAAACAATCATCAAAATCTTGACCAAGTTAACCTCCACCAGCAAACGCGACTAGAACGAAAAACTTGGCGAAAGCTTATGGGCGTATCGCACAACGGTTCGCACACCGACTGGCCACACACCCTACTCGTTGGTGTACGGCTGCGAGACCGTATTGCCACTAGAAATTCAGATCCCATCCATCCGCGTCGCCTTGGCAATGGGAATGATGGTGGAAGACAACCACCGACAACGACTCGCCGAGCTCGAAGCTTTGGATGACAAACGGCTAGAGGCTCAACAACACATTGAGTTCTATTAATCCCGAATGGCCAAAGCGTTTGATAAAAAAGTCAAGCGCAGGGCCTTCAATGAGGGAGAACTGGTACTCGCCGTCCGCAGACCGATGATCCTCACCTCTAAGAAGAAAGGCAAATTCCAATCTAAATGGGAAGGGCCATTCGTAATGGAAACAGTCTATTCGAATGGAGCTTACCGCCTTGTCAAGCCAAACGGCGACAAGATCATGATGCCTATCAACGGCAAATACTTAAAGAAGTACTACCCTTAATTCTTCTTCGTCAACTCCCACGAGTGCATGAGTCTAAACTGGCCCTCACCCCTCCAACCGGTACATTAGGTTAAACTGTCCCTACTTCATCCGCTCTGACGGAACATCTCTGCTGAATCCAATTCGTCTATCTTCTCCAATAGGATGGCGGATCCACTTAAGTCGTTCATATCACGACAAACACATTCAATTCGCCTATCTTCTCCAATGAGATGGCGGATCCACTTAAGTCGTTCATATCACGACAAACACATTCAATTCGCCTATCTTCTCCAATGAGATGGCGGATCCACTTAAGTCGCCCTCATCACGACAGAAACGATTCAGTTCGCCGATCTCCCCCAATAAGACGGTGAATCCACCAAGGTCGCTCCCATCGCGACGGACATGATTTAATTCGCTATTCTTCCCCAATAAGATGGCGGATCTACTCTTGTCGCTCATATCGCGGCAGACTCAGAAGTCAATTCGCCAACCCTCCCCAACAGGACGGCGAATTCAACAAAGTCGCTCATATCGCGGCAAACAACTCGGTTATGTTAACTGTCACCTCTAACCGAGCTAACTTATCAGTCTCCCTCAACGAGATGGTAAGGCCCCATAGTTGCTCCGATCGCAACAAAGCTTCATCAGGTTAATGATTACCTCCGATAATCGGCGCCGCTATTCCTACGAATGACATAGCCTAAGTGATAACCTACCACGCAACGTGTTATCGCTTCGGTTGATAGTCACACTCCTACGTCCCTGAACTATTTGACCTATCGCAGATACTCTAACCTTCCCTTAGGGTAACTGATGGGTAGCAGCCTACCACGCGATGGCTCCTACAACAGCCGAGCGTCATATTCCTACATCCCTGAACGATTCGATTATCACCTATGTCGCCGCCTACCCAGACGACGACAATTGGCGAGAGCGGCCCGGCAGACGGCCTATCTGTCGGTCCCCCAAGCGACAGCTCGCCGAGTGGCGAGTCAAAGCTGGGTTCTTCAGTTGCCCGCATGAACGAACGATTGTTCTTTGCTGCAAACCAAGTGTTACTCGCTTGATCTCATCAGAGCTACAACGCGAAAATCGGGGTTAACCCGATCCCACGCTGTGAACAACCGAGGGAAGGACAAGAGCCTAAAATGACTAAGTCCAAAACAAGACAGTCAAATGCTCGCCAAGTTCAACTCAAATGCCAAACAGTGCAGACAAAAGAAAGAAAACCGTGCATACGAAGCAAAAATAAGCAAAAGCTAAAGGCCATTACGGGCCAGGAATCACATACATAAGTTTGCAAGTTATGATGCCTGTGGCATCAACTGAAATGACAAACAAAACAACAAAAAAAAGGGGGAGGCAGGCCTCAGAGGAACTTCAGCAGGCTAAAAGAGAAAAGCTTGGCCTTGACCGCTGCACGATCCGCCTCCCGCGGGATCCTCGCCTTCTCCATCTGCTTCTGCTGTCGCCTGACCAAGTCCGCCTTGCTATCCTCTTCCTCCTAGTGAAGAAGCTGCAGCGCCCTCTCCACCTCTCTGGCGGCCTCGCCGAGCCTCCTCGCCTCGTGCTCGCGCTCCCGCAGCTTCGCCTCGCCACGAAGAGAGCCAGCGTCCTCGAAGGAGGCCTTGTCCAGATAAGCGTCCATCCGGTCCAGAACCGCCCGATGTCGCTTCCGCAGACGTCGGAGCTCGGCCTCTTTCGCCTGGATCTGCTTCGCCCGTTCTTCGCGCTCGAGCAGAAGGCGTAGAGAGAGGGGCGGGGGCACGTCGGAGGGATCCTCGTAGGTCAGCTCCTCGAGGCGGTACATCCACCCCTCAATCCGCTGGAGCTCCCGCTCGCATTGACGTGCGAACGAGATACCGCCCGCTCGCTGGATCTCCCTCAAGCCGGCTTCCACAATCGGAAGCGCGTCGAAGTATCGCTCGCCGCCCGCGCCTACTGAAATGGTGATCCCCCGCACCAAATCCTCCAACCTCTGGAGGGGCACGAAGGCAGGATGAGCCACAGGGTCTGGGACCAAGGACCCCTGGACTGAACCCACCGGGGAAGCAGGTGGAGCGTCTACGTTGAAGACGGTGGCGGAGGAGCCAACCTCCTCAGAGGCGCTGTGGTCAGAGTCGGTGGCCATGAGAGCAGAAGTTACGACAGCGATCTTTCGTCTAGCGAATTTTTCTCGAAAAGAAGAGAGCGTGATAGAGAAGATGGCGAGTACGGGAGATATAGCCGAAGCTGTAACGGTCAGGATCTCTGCCCTCGAGCAATCAAACGGCCCAGATGCCTTGCGGCGCTTCGAGCTCAACGCCATTCAAAGCCATGCTTCTCGAGACCCGAATCGACCGATCGGATGAAGCCCAAGAGGTGAGGCGTTCTGTCACTTCGCCATTAATGAGCATTGACACGTCTTTAAAGCCCTAGCTGGCAAGCATTTGGGCCCGCTAAGAGGCGCGCGGCACGAGGTTTCGCCTACAACCTAAGCTCGCCAATGGCTGAGTAGGGTTTACAACGCAAACTCGCCCTTTTCAAAAGTTCCGCTTGCATTCTAAACTCGCCAGCGTCCAGGGTTATCCTCAACACGAATCTGCCAATACTGGGGTTTCGCCTATGGTTCGAGTTCGCCAACAGTCAAAGTTAACCTTCAAGCGAACTCGCCGGCGGTTTAATACGACTCTCCCAGCGAATTCGCCATCATTTAGACCGGCCCGTACTCGAGTTGAGTCTTCGCCCAAGGGGTGCCACCTAAAATCGCTGATGGCCATGCCAAAGAAACATCAAAGGGTGTTATATCCGAGAGAAACGTGACAAGGAAAACACGAACTTCATCAAATGCTTCTAGACAGTACATTTGAACAAAGTTATGGTTTTATAACTAAGAAAGTCATAATGCTACGTTCAGAAAAGCAAGGCATGCATCAATTGTTCGTCAAAACAATACATTTGAACAAGTAATGACTCCACGAGTCATGGCATAGTTTCAAAAGCGAGACAGACAAGCAAAATGTCTTAAACACAGATACAGATTTGAAATCTCAGTCAAAAACACTAAAAGTGGAAAGCTCTTCTTTGGCCAAGGCCACCCGTCTCGCGTAGTCCTCCCGAGCCTTGTCCTCAGCCGTTCTCCTGATTCGTTCCTCGGAGCTCGACCTAGCAGTAGCGTCCTTTTCCCGCAGGGCCAAGAGGCGCTAAGTTTCCGCCTCGGCTTTCTTGCGGACTTTGACGTCATCAGATTGAAGCCCTTCCAACTTCGCCTCCGCTTGTCCCAGTTCGGCTCGTAGGCGAGCTATCGTGCGATTAAGGTCGACGATTTCCTCCTCCGACGAGTGTTGTTGACCCATCCAGAAATTAACAATGGATTCCAAATCAGCAATTTCCTTAGAACGGACCTCCTGTTCCTGAGCCTCCCTACGCCTGATAAAAGCCAGGCAAGACTCCATATAAACTTTCGGGCCTTCCCGCAGCAATGTCTCTAGCCCTATCATGCACGACTCCAGAAGACGGAGCTCTTTCATGCAACGGGTAGCAAGCCGATTTTCGCTCGATCGTCGAAGGTCGACCACGCGATCCAAGAGAGATTGCCTGAAGATGTCAAAGCTGCCCATGCCAAGATTGACAAGAGAAATCACCTGCCTCACGACATTCTCAAACTCCTCGACACGAGCCTGCTAAGGCAGGGAACCAGGGGAAGCAGGCTCTTGACCTGGGGCAAGCATCGCGATGGGTGGGACCTCGAGGTAAGGTTCTGTTTCTGGCGGCGGAGCGGGGCCACGGGCAGGAGAAGCCGCCGGACTCTCGGGTTCATCATCAGATACCAGAATAGGCTCAGCCTCATGGGCTGTGAAGCACAGCGATGGCACGAAAGGGGGAGTTAAGCGAGAAATACCTACTCATGCCTGAGCAGGGGTTGAGTTAAGGACATACCTTCGGCAGCAGCAGCTTCGGCAGCGCCCGAAGAAGAAACCTCCTTCCTCTTCTTCGAAATAACGCTCCTCGTCCTCGGTGCCATCTGGAAGATGCTAGGGAAATTTGGATCTTCTCTGCAAAAGATGACAAGAAAACTCTGATCTTTCTTGACGAAGATAAAGGTACTAAAATACCCCGACCCTAGGTAGCTATACGCGGCTCGATTGGACCCTTCAGGCCCAAACAGTTGAAGGGAAGGCCGAATATTCCGTATCCTATGTGAGCGGCTGAGATTCGGCAGTTCCTGGACACGATATCTAACCAACGGCCCGGATTGGGCGCGAAGGACGAGGAGACCCATCGCGCCACAATTAATGCGAGGCGGCTCACCCACGCCCCCGTAACCGATGTACACGTGGGTGAACACACGACCCGCTAAAAGCGGGGCCCACCCATAACTGAAATCACGGTCAGAATGACGACTGCGGATTCGCCCTCAGGCAAAACTCGCTTGCAGGCGAAACGAGTCTGTTGAGGAAAGTGTCCCACGGCTAAACGCCGACTAGTGCACAAAAATATCTATGTTATATATAGTATGCACACAAGCCATAATTGCCAGAAGAAACAAAAGGATAATTTCATTCATGAAAAGGAAGTCCTACTACAAGCAGGAAATTAAAGGTGAATTACAAGGATTTCAATCGCAGTTCCGCCTCACGAATTTCTTCAGCATGGCGAAGCTCAAGCCTCCTTAGGACCTCTCGACGAAGATCTTCCTCTGTGCGTGAGATTAAGTCTTGAATGGTCTTTTTGACATCCTTGAGAGCCCGATCCTTCTCCTCAACAGAGTCAGTGG
>BQKN01062783.1:0-16608 GCA_022839385.1 Asparagus kiusianus | reverse complement strand
TCCAGGGACAGCCGAACTGTCTCTCTCCTATTAAAAGGCTTCTTTCAGCAACTTGAAAAAAGGATCGATCGATTGATCAATCAAGAGAGGAAGAAGCTTTCTGCATACCCTTGCATTACAGCGCCATCTCCTAGCTCCGAGCCCTGATCGCCGGCGAGCCAGGAGAGACGAACTCCTTCACCTTGAGCTTCTACTGAGTACTGAAGCTCTCCAACAACCTCGATCGAATCGTCCAAGGGAGGCAAACTCGGCACAAGCACCGAGCGAAGCATCCTGTAGCTACCTTAAAGTCCCTACGATTAAACAAAGAGGGCCTTCCCTCTGCTTCTGTTGTAATTCAGATTGATTTAGTTTGTAATAAGCTTTCTTATAAATACAAACAAAATCCCCCATTTTCGGGAAAATCAGAAATTTACACCTACAGAAGATGGCGACCACAGTGGGAGAAGCTGTTTCTTCAAACGAAATGGTGGTAGTTCAGTTCGACGAGGTTGCTGTTGGGACGACGGTGGAGTCCCTAGAGATCGAGTTTGACCAGGCCAAGTACGAAGAGTACTTGTCTTCCTCCTCTTCCGATGGCGAAGCGTCCCACAAGCGCCACAGAGTCACGCATAGGAGCCGACCTCAGACGGTCAAAGCTCCCACGCCAGAAGGCTCTACCCGAGTCTCAACGGGGAAACCCGCCCTAAAGTCTCTCGAGGCCAAGTCCCAGACCGAGAGCATGGGGGGAGGGTCTACTAAGTGGGTCGCCAAACGACCCTTGGTAACACCCGCGCCAAAAGAGACATCGGTTCACTCCGGCACAAACCATACCGCCACAGCCCGCGCAGATGCTCTCCCCGCTGGAAGAGCTAGCCAACAGCGACGGCAGACGTTTGACGGACAAGGAACCCACACCTCCGCTTCACACAACGGCCTGAATTACCATACAGGCCCAAGAAGCGAGAAACGAGAAGGCAACTCGCCCAAGTTCGGGGGGGGGGGGCTCCCAATCAGGAGCGCCAACCAAGAAGGATGAGGCCACCCGCTCAGGTGGACTTTGCTTTTCAGGTCACATCCCTGACGCGAATAAACCACCCCAAGCGAGTGGGCCTGTCAGAATAGGCGAATCCTCGAAGGCTGGCGAGCCTCGCCATAATCTTTTGGCGGATAAACGCAAAGACAAGGAAGTAGGCGACACTTCGCGAGCCCACTCGCTCAAACGAAGGGTCGAAACTCGCCTACGCGCTAGAGTTCGCTCAAAAACTCGCCCGTCAAGGCGAGATTGCCTAACTCCAACACCGCATCATTCCACCCAGCGTGCACCAGAGAGTACATCCAAAGATCTCTTGTGTACACGCCCAAGCGATCCTTCTGATACTGGGGGTTATCACCAACCACCCATAGGAGATCTCCGAGAATATCTGACTCGCAAGCGCACTATGCATGAGGCGAGCCCTCAGTGCCATTGCGAAAGGCTCATCCACACGGTACTCACCGACTGCCAATGCTTAGGAACGGCGAAGCCTTCGGTGTTTGAGAGACTTTCTCGACAAACTTCACGACAGAGGACCTCCCGTCGAAAGCGTCGTCTCCAAAAAAGACGCGCTGCCGATGACCTAGAACTCCCGTCCGCCACAGTCAACATGACGGACAGGGGTAAGGGAGTAGTCTCCGACTCTCCGGATTCGGACTCCGTCCCGAGGCCTAACCGCCGATTCGCCCAGCGCGGACAAGGCGGCATATACCAGTGAACTCGTAGTCGTAGGGGGGTAAGCATCGGGTTTGACTACTCTACCCTAGTCCCTCCCTCATACGGCAAGGACGAAGTTCATTCGGCGGCGGCCACGTCCCAAACCTCACACTCGGGTCAGAGCGCGCCGACGGGGGTACACATGACATAGCTCACTCACGAGCAAACAATGGCTCAAAAGCTGGAAGAACAGCAGGCGACCATCGACTCTCTACGAGAGATGATGGAGCAATTTCTTTTCTTTTTCGTTGAACGATGTATTTTATTTTTCTTCAGTTTTCAGTTGTTTAATTTTGTATAAGGGCATGTTGATCCGAATATTATGTCTTGGATGATATTCACTTGTGATATAGATATTCTGTTTTGAGTTGTTTATTATATTCTCGATATCTGTGATCGGGGACCTGTGCCTTTGCCTTTATTTCTTGACGCTTAGCGTATTAGGTTAAGGAGAAATATTTATTTTTATTCATTCTTCTTAATCTAATATGTCGCGGGCTTGTTCACGTTCCGATTCCCTGATATTTTAGGAAGCGAGGCGTGACAGGTTTTTTTGGTGGCCCATGCAGGTCACGGTCCCGAGTCCTCACTAGTAAGAATATATGGGACAATTTAGATGCATATCATATTTCATCCGTGAGATTAATCCTATTTTCTTGATAGATTTCGTTTCGTTCCTATCTTAACACTCTTTGACTCTGGAGTTTTCCACGGTTCTTGTCGCATCGCTTCACGACTATTCTCTCTTCCTATAAATCATCTTTCCTTATATCGAACATTATTATATATGTTATTATTTATATGACTATGTTTTCTTTGGTTTGGCTTATATATATAGGTTGATTGTATTAATTTCTACATTATTTATTATATTATTTTATGTATCACACATAGTGTTATATTGTATGTTTTTATTAAAATATATATCTACTTATATATATATTTAATTGTTCAAATCATATCATTAGATTTCACATATACATCACATAACGTATCTGATATTTAGATTATTTTATTATGTTTAATTATACTTTTGCATATCTATATTATGTATGTGTGCGTTTTTGTCAGACCATCTATCACTCACTTATGTTCTAAATTATCACATAGTGTTTGTTTTTCATGATATACTTTAATAAGTTCATGATTTTAATATTCTACATATGCACTATATTTGTATCATTTATATTTTTAGTATATAGTTTTTTATTAGTCAGTTTTATCTCGTTTAGGTTGTTTTAGTGTGTTTACATTGGTTTCTTATTTCTAAGAGCCATGTATTTCTATTTTGATATTCAGGCATTATTTATATTGTTAAGTTTAGAGTTGAGTTACTAATTATATAGTTATTTTGTTACATTAATTATTATCCTTTTATAATTAATATAAGAGGTAATTGTAATATGCATTTGTAGGTATGTATAACATTTACTCATGGGTTGTTTATAGTGTATTTACATATTTGTTGTTTGTTTGCTTTTTTTAATATATATTGTTTTGTCATTGTAACAATATACATTGTATGCGCATGTTATTTTTTTAGTATTTATTTTATGGTATTTTTAGATATTTATGTCTTTTATTGTGTCATTATTTGTTATTCATTCTCTATTCATTATTTTTGTTACTTGTGTTGTGTTTTACTTTTTCATTCTTTTATAATTACTATTTTATTTTCATTATATTATATTCACATAGATTATTATATTTATTATATTTATTTTTTATTGATTTATAGTCATTCATCATTTTTAGTATCAACTGTGTTTAATCGTTTTCTATTTCATGTATTATCGGTATTTATATTCACATGTTCATCAATCATTCATTATATATTTATCTACAATATATCAGTGTTTTTATTATACGAATTTATGCTCTTCTTAAGTTTTTATTTGTTTATAAATTTATTTTATCTTTTATAGTTCATGTTTTGTGTATTATACATCTTTATTTATGTATAATTATGCTGATTGTATTTATGTGTCTTTGACTATGATGCCTTATATTACTATATCTGAATTGATTTTATACAGTAATATTTATTATTGTTATATCTTGTTTATATTTATTATTTTACCTTATGAATATTACTAATATTTTTGATTTATCATATTGTTTGTCGAATATGTATAATTATATCTTTCCTATTATGTCTTATATAATATGCCTATTTTGAATCGTTTGTATACTCTTACGTCTATTTTTATCATATAATATTTTTTTGACTATTTACATGTTTCTTATGTTGTCCCCTATATTTATGTAAACTATATATACGTTTGATTCTTTACTATTTTGTTACATACTCCTCAAATATTTCTTTTGCTTTTGCTTGTATATAATTCACCTGTTAATTGTATTGTGTTTTATATTTTTTGTTTTATCATATTTATCATCTGCTTACGTATGAGTGACTTATATTTTGTCTTTTATTTCCTTTATACTTTTCTTTTATTATTTATATTGTTGAGTTGATATACTTTATCATATGTTCTAGTGATTGACAATTATTTGAATTATGTATTTATATTTCATATTATATTTTTGTATGTTATATATTTATTCTATTTTACTAATTTTCTGTTATTGATTATATATTCACACTTTGATGTGTTGTCTTATGATAATATATCCATAATATCATGTTGATATTATATTTTTTCTATAATTGTATATTCGTTATTGACTTCTTTGTTATTAAACTATATTGACTGATACTTATATTTTTGTCTATGCCTAGATGTTGTGTTATTTTATAATTTGATACGTATCAACTATTTTATTTACTATATACATGCTTCTTTATACCCTGTGTAATCTTTTTTCAATATATGTTCACTCTCTTTATATTATACTTACATCATTCTTATTATTCATATTACATACCAAACTTTCTTATGACCTTATGTTATATATATTCCATTGATGATTTGCGTGCTTTTTATACTTCTGCTTTATCATTATTCCTGCTTATTTTATATCCTCTTACTATACATTATTGATTTATACTATATACCTTTTACTATTAACTGTTATCACTAGTAGAAAATCGTGTATCCTAGACGGAATATTCTAGACGGAAAATTTTTCGTCTAAAATAAAACATCCTAGATGAAAATTTCCGTCTAGAATATTCCGTCTAGGATAAAACATTCTAGACGGAAATTTCCGTCTAGAATAGTATCCTAGACGGTTTTTTTTATTTTTAATTTTTTAAAATATAACCAGTTATTCTAGACGGAAATTTCCATCTAGGATACATCCTAGACGAAAATTTCCGTCTAGGATGTTTTGACTCGTATAAAAAAAATAAACACCAAATTTTCCCCCGCAAAATCAAAATTCCACCCACCCCTCCTAAAATTTTCGCCAAAAATGGTAATAAGAAACCCTACCCCCCTAATTCTCTAGATCCTTCCCTTCCCCCCACCACAAACATAACCCTCCTCTTTGTCGGCAAGGAGATCATGGCCACCGTCGATAGGAACCTCATCTGCCTAGCTTGTCCCCGCCATGCGCTCCGTCAAATCCGCCCTTTCCTCCGCCGGTCACCTCTAGATCCGCGTGTCCACCACCCACTCCCTCGGCATCCTCTCCGCCTCCGAGATCCCCTCCTCTGGCCGCTTTCGTCACGGCTACGACAAGGTGATCCCCGCCGAGGAACTGTAATGGAGCTGGGTATAACCCCGATTGTGACCTCGGGGTTGGTGATGCCTCTCTTGGCCGGGTCGAAAATCATTGAGGTTGACAATAGTGTGAGGGAGGATCGCGCTTTGCTGTAAGTGCTGCATTCTGGAATTTGTATTTTGGGTAATGGTATGTTTTATGGCATAGTGATTAAATTGTTTGGCGAGTTAGGGAGACCCTTTTTTTTCTTACAATTTGATATTTTCATGCTAATAATTTATGCTTACCATATTATGGGACTTGGGTTCTCTATGATAATTTGTTCTGAGCCTTTGTTCTACGCGTTGGTGTGTATTCGACAAGTTCATTTTGAAATATGTTCTCTATAAAATTCTCATACTTTGTTGTTGTATCAATTTTGTTATTTGCGATAATATGTGTGTAATGTGTTTTTGTACATCTTGTTCATATTATGTTGACGGTGTTGTTCAACTGTTTTCCTAGTGCAAAATTGGGATGCCTGATGACCAGGATAAATATTCATATATTTTGCTTGTATATGTAAAATATATATATTTTTTGTTAGCCAAGAATGCAAGGCTGTAATCGCACAATATGGGGAAAAAAATTCTTACTATGTTGGTGGAAAAGGTCAGGATTACTTGTGACGTTGATTTTGCATTTAAATTTGATTTAGTTTTCTACATCGTTATGCATGTTAAATGCTCTGAGTCCCTATTAATTTTTGCAGGAACAACCAGAAAAGGTTTGTTCCAGGATTGATTTGTGCACTTTTGATGGATCTCAAGGAGTTAGGTTAGACTTCCTTTTTTCGCCTTTTTTTATAAATTTTTGTTCCACGTATGAGTTTGATTTGATATTAGTCACAACAATAGTGTTTAATAGTTTATCCTTGAGTTTTCCGCAGATACTCATCTAACTTTCTTGTATCACAAGTAAATTCTAACTTGATACCGGTTATTCTCACATCTCGTGTACTCAGTGGCTTTATTGAGAGTGTAGTAAATGATAACGGGACAAATCGACTGATGGACAGAGTGAAGCTATGTGCTCTTCTTGTGAAATGGCAGTTTTATGGATGCAAAATCAGCTTCTCCAGAATAAAACACAAGATCAAATACTTAATTATGCAAATGAGGTATACTATATAAGTTACTTGCAACTTTTTGTAGTGAGAAAAGTTTGAAGATTTTATCGTTAGTCATGATTTCTGTTGCAATTGCGGCTGTGTGATAAGTTACCTAGTCCAATGGGAGAATCAGCTGTTGACTGTAATAGCCTTGCCGGGGTGCCTACTGTTTCTTTTACTACCCTGTGGAAAGATATTTGATCTGACACCAGATCAGGTGTGCTTGATCACCTATTCATTAGATTACTTTTCATGATCATTCCATCATGCGTATCAATCACTAATACAGAATTCTCTACATTCAACTTGCTGCTTTTCCAGAATTTATTAACTAGAGAAATTAGATGCAGAATATATGCGAAAAATATCATTGTTTTGAACTTATCTAGGTCTATAACGTATTGAAATTGCCAACTTCACCAGGCCCCTTTACTGCTACATTGTTAAACAACCGAAAGGGATCAATTATTTGTTAGATTGCAGTTAGGTCAAGTTCCACTGGAGTAAATAAAGTTGCATAATTGCATGATTATTGATTGATATCAATCCAGAAAGAGTGACAAGAGTGCAGGCTCTTGGGCATCTTTAGTAGTATCCTACGATATCAATCTGTCATTAAAATGCTCTGTGATCATGTGGCTTAATGGAATGATATTTAATTTATATTAAAGCATCTTTATCTCTCAATAGATTGAACAAGTGCAATGTGTAGATATCTGACACTTGATGAGTGTGATTTATGGTGGTCCTACTATCAATTTGGACTCCTCTGAAGCTTTGAAAGATCCATACAAGTTCTTTGAACTATTAATATCTCCTATCACCAAGACTCTTTGCACCAAAATTGTTCCTCTTAATCTCTCAGCTTTTGTAACTCTCTCTTGTACTCCTCTCACAAAGAATTAATGCCTGTATTAATGGAGCTTCTTCACCTCTCATCCCCTCTTAAGCACAAGAGGTTTCTTCTAAAGAGAGGCCAGATCAAAGCCCAGTTATTTGGAATCTTTATTCGATCACTGACACCAAAATCTTCGAAGAACTGGAAGAACAAATAAGAGGACCTCTTTGGTATGACTTCACCCAATTTGCTCTCCTCTCACAATTGTTGTGTACTCGGAAAAACTCATACTGATGTTATCTATATACAATATATAGATGTAAGAGAACTTAATGAGGACCTTACATGGAATTAAGATAGTTTGCCACCGGATGATTTTTAATAGGATGGAAAATTGAAAAATGAAATTGTTGAATAGTAGACTAGTAGTTCTTTCTGGTATTATATCATTGACCAGTAAGAGTGTTCATACTGTACTTGTTAGTTCTAGGCGTAACATGAAAAATGAAGGGTTAGAATTATGACTTTAGGTGATAATGTGCATTTAATATTCCCACTTTTGCTATTCTATTTGATCCTACAACTGTTGGGAAAGAGTGTATTTACTATGATTGTTAAAAAGTCTCATGTTTTTTCTCAGATATCTGGAAGTAGAGATCGGGTTGATGGAGGAATTGTGCGTAATGTTGTGCGATGGAGCATACAGAACCTCTTGTAAATAATTTATGTAAAAGTTTGTAAACAATTTATGTATCTCTCTACTATTTTGTAAAAAATGTATTATTTGAATATAATTGGATTTGATATTGGAATATAATTAGATTGTGTTGGATATGAATATAGTTTGTTGTTGTTCAATATTTTGTACATGCACTCAAAATAGATTTTGCAAAAAAAAAGAAAAAGAAAAAACTACTGTAGCACAGCATTCTAGACGGAAATTCCGTCTAGAATGCTCAAATTCCGTCTAGGATACTTGTTTTTCTGAAAAAAAAAACAGCCTAGACGGAAATTCCGTCTAGAATGAGTATCCTAGACGGAAATTTCCGTCTAGGATACCCATCCTAGACGGAAATTTTTTCCATCTAGGATGTAGTATTCTAGACGGAAATTCCGTCTAGAATAATCCGTCTAGGATGTATTCTAGACGGTTTTGAATTCCGTCTAGAATAATCCGTCTAGGATGTATTCTAGACGGAATTTTCGTCTAGAATACTACATCTTAGACGGAAACATACTAGACGCGTATTCTAGATAGAATTCCGTCTAGAATACACATCCTATACGGAATTCTGGGTTTCCTAGACGGACTTTTCCGTCTAGGATGCCTCATTATTTAGTAGTGTATCATCATATTCTACTTGTTTGACTTTGTATTTGACTTGCCCATATAACTTATATTTGATATTGATACCTTATGCATTCTCATGACATGTTTCATGTCTTATATATATATATAATATGTGAATTTACATTCACATTTTTCTCATCTTCTTTATTTATAGAATATTATATCTAAATGATGCTTTGTATAGAATGTTTTTATTACTTTTCTATATGTGTGCTATAAATGTTCTATATTTACTTTATATGATTAAATATCATTTTGTGTCTATGGTGATAATTTAGTGTTTTATTATAGTGAATTGTATATTTGTATTCATATATCTCTAGTGTTTTTATTATAACAAATTGTATATTTATATTGTGGTAACTTACTGTTTGTGTGTCTATATTTCGACTTGTGTTGTTCTCACGCTCTACTTATGGATATGCAATTTATTTTGAATTCTTCTCTATATGCGTTGAGTTGGATCTTTCTTTCCATATCTCTATCCTTGGGTTCTTTCTTATTTTAATTCCAAGGACGGAATTTGTTTTAAGGGGGGTAGAATGTAATGATCATGAACTTTTAATACTAGTTAAAATAATTTTTTGGTATTTTAAAATATTTAATTATTATTTTGAAAAGAGTATTTGTATTTTTCTCGATTTTTTAGAATTTTCTACGATTTAAAAGTCTAAGTTTTATATTTATTTAAATGATTTTGATATTTATGAATTAACTTAGAGCAGTAAAATTTCTAGAATTAATTCGTTGTGTTATCAATACTATTACATATCATTTTAAATAATATGTTGTATTATTATTACTATTATGTATTATTTCGTATAATACGTTGTATTATTATTACGTATTATTTTGTACAATTTGTTGTATTATTACTATTATTGTATATTATCTATTGTATTAGTATAACTGATACGTTTTATTGTATAGATAATTTCTCCATAATTATTTGATTTTAAATGTAAGTAATTATATTTTTTATTAATTATTCTTGTTTAATTATATAATATGTGTATTATTATGATTATTGCATATAAACTATTATATTAATACAACTGGTACGTTTTAATTTGTAGATATTTATCTCGTAATTATTTTATTTTTTAAATATAAATAATTATTTTTAATTAATTTTGTTTTAACTACCTAACCCTAACCCTAATTATGTATATAAATACCCCCTCTCCTGTTCACAAAAACACAGCCGCTAGGCTCCTCTTCTCTCTCTCTCTCTCTCTCTCTCTCTCTCTCTCTCCCCTCCCCAAGAAAACCCAGCACCTCTACCTCCGCCTCCACGAGCTCCAGTAACGCTCGCATCACCACAACCTCCTCCTCCGCGCGAGATCCGCTGCCTCTCTAGATCCGCGCTACCTCCTCCGTTCCTCGCTCACTCTACCCGCGCCTCCCCCAGCCGAGAACAGACTAGCGACCTTCGCCGTACCCCCTAGACCTCCGCCGAGCCGTCCGAACCCGCGCTTCTCTCCTCGCCGCCTACACTACCCCTGTAACCACTACCCGACAACCCCATCTCTGACCCAGCCCCCAGTCCCCTCTCCCCTTTCGTCGCTTCCTACCCCGTCGCCGCCCTATCTCCGACCTCACGCTCCGACCCATGTCGTCGAAGCCCCTCTCTCGTCTCCACTTCTCCCCAGATCCGAGCACCCGACCCCATAGTCCGACCGCCAACAGCACCTCCTCACCGCTCGTCGTCAACCGCCCGTCGTAGGCTCGCACTTCAATGTCGCTTCGTTCGACGTACCCGAGGCAAGATCCCTCTTGCTCTTTGGCTCATCATTTCAATATTTAGATCAGTTATGAATATATGCATAGATTAGACTGTGATTTAATTATGTTGTAGTATGAATATTATGATATTATGTGTGGATTTGTTGTTGAATAGTATTAAAGAATTTATTTAAAAGGAATTTATTTTTTAAAAATGGTTGGTTTTATAATAAATATGATAAGTATTATTTTTGGATTAATTATAATATTTTAAAAGAATTATTTATGGCAACAAAATCATTTGAGGAGAATTATGATAAATTATAAGAAGTTATTTTAGAAAAAAATCATTTTTAGAATAATTATAAATAAATTAAAGGAATTTATTTTGGAAAAGAGATTATTTTGAAAGAACTCATTTTGTAAAAGGATTATTTTAAGTAAATAACTTTATTATTTTAGAAGATTATTTTAGAATAATTTTATGATTTAAATTCTTAGACTTGATTATTCGATATGCTATGATATCATTGCACATGATTAGTTGCATTAATTGTTCCTTGTTATGATTGAGAATCATTAGGAGTTTATGACTATAGTGACCCGTGTGACATGAATAAGACCTAGAGGTTTGTGTATTGTTGACTTTAAAAATACAAGAGAGTTAGGATGGGAAAGTCATGGTTCATGTGATCTGATAAGGCTGTTGATGTATCTTCCAGACTCGCACCAATGAACTATTTTGCACCGGGGTTGGTTTGTTAGGCCAAGTGAATCGTTTCACACTTGATCAGTGAAATCGTTTCGTCGCCCGAGTTTTACTTGAGTTCAGACCAGGCCAAAATCAGATTGCGTGTAGTCCTCTCACCGAACCGTTTCGTGGGTTTGGATGCACGTAGGGGATTTGTGAATAGTCAGTTATCTGATGATATGAGCGTTGACTTTGTGTGAGATATGACTAGTGACCTGTTATAGAATGGCTAGTTACATGACCTTGTTACTTAAGCTGATTATGGATTGTTGTGAGATGTATGCCAGTTGTATTTCTTTTCATACATAGATCAGTGTTAATATTTAATTATCTATAATTTGAGACATATGGTATATACATGAGGGTTTTCTTGTTTGCATTATTTCGCTCGATGTACTACGTCTCTTGTTGTAGATTTTTAAATAATAATTCCATCTAGTTGTATGAGATTGTTACTTGGATGATTATTCAGATTGTTAGCTGCATGACCTCGTTACTCGATTGATTTTTGGATTATTTTGATTATTATATACTATTGATGGATTTCATCTAGTTTTTAGTATTACAGTTGCATACTCCTATCGTTACTACTTTCATCACATGTTCCTATTTCTGTTATCACATTGATCACGCTTCTATTATCATTACTGTTGTTGCATCTATTATTACCTTGGTCATTTGACCGTTCCTACTTTTTCCTTGTGGAATCTTGTCGTGTGCCGTGTACGCTGACGTACACCTGTTTTCTCTGATGTACGTCAGACTTAGAGAATGGACAAGTCCAGCTTGGAGATGTGCCAGAGCCAGAATATTCTCAGCATGAGTGCCTTGCAGACAAAGTTGAAGAATAGGCCGAAATTCAGTTATCTTTTCTTAGTTGATGGTCTTAGTTGCTTTTGCAGTATTTCATTTCTTTTCCGTTGTACGATGTATTTTATATTTTTTTAGTTTTCAGTTGTTCAATTTTGTATAAGGGCAAGTTGATCCGAATGTTATGTCTTGGATGATATTCACTTGTGATATGGATATTCTATTCCGAGTTGTTTATTATATTCTCGCTATCTGTGATCGGGGACCTGTGCCTTTACATTTATTTCTTGACTCTTAGCGTATTAGGTTAAAGAGAAATAATAATTTTTTTTATTCTCCTTAATCTAATACGTCGCGGGCTTGTTCACGTTCCGATTCCTCGATATTTTAGGAAGCGGGGCGTGATAACTTCAGAGATCCAACATGTAGAATCCAAAGGCTGTTAGCACGCCCCTTAGAAGTCAGTTCAGGTTATCTGAGGAGCAATTGCCCAAGACGGATGCAAGGAAGGAGCTCATGACTAGAGTGCCATACTCGTCAGCTATTGGTAGTCTTATGTATGCAATGATTTACACGAGGCCGAATATCGCCCATGCAGTGGGAGTTGTGAGCAGGTTTGCCAGCAATCTAGGGAAGTAGCATTGGGAGGCCGTAAAGTGGATATTGAGATACTTGGGAGGGACTACAGATATGCGACTATGTTTTAGGAGAAAAGAATTGATACTGTAGGGATATGTGGATGCAAACTTTATCAGTTATCATAATACAAGGTGAAGTACCACATAGTATATTTATACTCTAGGGTCGACAGTAGTGAGCTGAGTCTCTCATTTGCAGAAGATAGTGACGTTATCCATGACTGAGGCAGAGTATGTCGCAGTGACTGAGGCTAGCAAGGAGATGATTTGGTTGACTGGATGTTAGGAAGAGTTGGGTCTGAAGTTGGGGAACTGAGCTCTTTATTATGATAGACAGAGTGCTATACACCTTGCCAAGAATCCAGTTTATCACACCAGAACGAAGCATATCAACATGCGTTACCACTTCATACACTCGCTGATAGAGGACGAGAAGTTACTGTTAGAGAAAATTTTTGGGAAGCTAAAATCCTGCAGATATGCTGACAAAGGCAGTTACCATTGAGAAACTAGAGTTGTGTGTAACTTCAGTCAGTCTTCATACGTAGGAGATGATGGCTGAGCCACACTAGGAGGAAAGATGAGATCACCAAGGATGATATTGATTGAAGAAAGAAATTTTTCGAGTAGGAAAAGGTGCTTGCTAAGATGGTTGGAGTTCAAGAGAGCTTGTTAATGGAGGTTTGGTCTCCAAGTAGGAGATTATTGGTTTTGGATGTGTAGACCGAAACCTGGGAACAAACTCAACAAGCAGCAGAAAACCCATAGTTGGTCGACTGGTACAAGCTCATCAGTCGACCGATTCGACTGTAAGAAATAGCCTGAAGAATCCGCTCTGGTCGGTCGACTTATGAAACTCATCAGTCGACCGACAACATGCACGAAATAGGTTGAGAAGCTCTTATCAGTCGACCGACGCAAGTGCATTAGTCGACCGATATCGGTTCAAGTGGTTTCCTAGCCTGTTTGGGAACCTATTTCGAGTTAGGGTTTGTATATATTCTTGAACGTCCTTTTGAGAGTTTATAACACATAGAAAGGAAAGTCTTTTTTAGAGAGATCTTAGAGAGAGAGAGAGAAGCCTATTTGCAAGCATTGTAATATTCTTTAATAATCAAAGAAATTCTGGTGTGGCACCCGAGGATGTAGGCACGTTTGCCAAACCTCGTTAAATCTTGTGTTCTCTTCTTTATTATTCTTTCCTGCAAGTTTTTTGTTTTGTCGTGAGTTCTTGCTTGTTATTTGTTCGTCACAAGATCCTGATGGTACGAGTTGTCGATAGATTAATCCCAACAGTCACATGAGAAAATTCAGGAAAATTCAGGAATTTTTTTAATATTTGTATCACATAGGATATTAAAGTGCAACATTTAGACGCTTCAACATATATGTTTATTAATAAAAGAAACTTTATAGACAAACACAAAGGAAAAGAAAAGTGTAGATTTTAGAGAACCAAGAGAGTGGTACATTAGGTCAATTCAAATTGAAATTTTTGAAAACCAAACAAATTCAAACATATTCTAAAATTAAACTAAATCGTTGAAATTCATTTAGTTCGACAATTTTGTGCATAAAAATGTCACTATCTTTTAAAATAAAGTGTTTTTCTGATAGATACCCTCCAAATCATGTGTATTTTTAAATTTGCCTTCCAAATCTCTATAGTTCTATTTGTCCCTCATTTAGCCCTTGCCTTAAATTATGTTAAAATGCTAAGAGTCTTTAGGGTTAAATTACTATTATATCCTACTTTAATTGTTTCTTTATGAAAATCAACAAAACAAAACTAAAAGGAAGATAATTCTGAAATTCCCATTTTGAACTCGAAAAACAAAATTGTCATGGAAAGAAACATTATCGCCTGTTTCTTTCCTCGCATTTTCTCTCCTCTTTATGACCTCCTATGTGAATTTTCAAATGATCCATCCTTTTTTTTAATGATTTTTTCTAATATTGTGGATATAACTAATTTAACCCCTTTCTCCATTAAATCTTCATATATTTAACATTAAATTCAGATGGTTAGAGTCCATTAGCTCAGGCAATGTACATATCATGTCTTCTATGTCTACAAGTTTGTATGCTTAGAAATTGAATTTGGCAATATACGAGGAGGTTGTGAAAATTACCGAGAAGAAGGGACACATTGATTTCATTGGTGGGATGGCTTCTGTGAGGGTGGGGTTTTGCAAGAGATAATAGAAACGCAAAAAAAGAAAGTGGCTATTTGGTTTTGATTTTCCTCTTTGGTAACGGGCTGGTATTGAGGTTCAAAATGGATCCGATTTTAGAACTATCATGATTTTAGTTTTATTTTGCTGATTTTTTCTAAAGAAAACAATTAAAGTGGGGATACAATAGTAATTTAACCATGAGAACTTTTAGAATTTAAGGTGAGGAGTAAATTTGAATGAAGACAACAAATTGAGGGGCAAATTTAAAATACCCATGATTTGGAGGGTATATATAGGAAAAAACTCTAAAATAAATTATAATTGTTAATATCATAATTGATGGTTAATTATGTCATTTATCTGGTTATCTCCATCAAATACGATATAAATTTTATCAAAAATATATCTATACAAAGAGGATGTTGTAAGTTGTTCCCTAGTAGAATGCAATTGGAAAATTTAACTATTTCCTTAATAGTTTAAACTACCCCACTCATAAAAGAGGAGGTTGTTTTTGTTGGGGGAGGGGGGAGTTTTGAGAAGATATTTCATTATATCTTATTGATCCTGTTGAATTAGTGGTTTATCCTTTTTTTGGTTGAAAAAACAAGTTTAATTGCGGATAGGGCCCTTCTGTATCGTTGCCTCAAATTTTCAAATTCTCCATTTTTATTGTAGATAGACTATCTTGATTAAATTTTTTTCAATCTTTTTTCCTTAAAACATTATTATTTTTTATAAATAGACCTTCTAAAAATAAAAGAGACCTAAGTATCGTATCTATCAGCTTGTTTAATATTTCAAAGTATTTGGTCATTTTGATAGTTTATAATTTATAATATATTTTCCATAGTTGAATGTTTGATAAATATATGTGGTTTATAACTTGTTACTACTGTCAAAATAAACTAAAAAATACATGGCTCTGAATTTAAGGCGTCCTTTGGATTTTTATGAAATCATGAGGGATACATTAATTTTTTACTTAGTCAAATTTAATACACTTAACTTATAATCATGTAAACATAGATTATAATCTAGAAAGTAAATTATAATCTACTTTGACCAAGTTGCCAAACATACTTTAAGGTCTATCTTGGTAGATATCCTCATTTAGACTAAAAAGAGCGTTAACTTCACATAACCCTCCCAAACTATTGGGAGATTTCTCACATATCTCTCCTGAACTTTTACTTCAAAAAACTCTCTTGAACTTTATTTATTTAACATGATCCCTTTAAACTTTGGGTTATCTCAAAAAACACCCCGAAACCTTAACTATTTTTGACTAGTCCGTTACATATAATTTGCATATAAATAAAATTTCATTTAGAAGAAAAACACAAAATTTAGAGGAGAAGCGAGTATAGTCTCTACAAATGAGAAATAACAAATTTTAAGATTTTTCTCTTAAGAATATTTTAGTTATTTGCAGGATACAAATATATATGTGGTTCGCATGAGAAAAATATTAAAGTTCAAGAAACTTATGCGAGACGCTCCAAATTCGAGGTTAAGTGAGATGTTACGGTGAAACACCACCAAAGCTGAGGTCGTATGTGAAAAAAAAAACAATGAACCGTCACTTCCTGTTCAGCTCTTGGCGGTTGCCTGCCATCTGAAACGGCGGGAACTGCAACTCTCGCTACGAATTCCATGCACCACTCACAATCAACTCCCTCACGCTAATCAACAACGCGGATTAATAGAGAATCCAACTTTTCCACTACACTCCAAACACTGACAAATTACTAACAAGTGTCAAAACACACCAAAACCCAACATCAAACAAAAGTAAAACAACGC
>BQKN01062777.1:217593-258206 GCA_022839385.1 Asparagus kiusianus | reverse complement strand
GCAATAGGTTTTATCTCCCTATCCCGGATACATATAATAACGATACTCTTTCATATGTATTCATCAGCTCAATGTGCGATAAAAAGTATGCTAACACAACATAATCTAAGTGCTAAGTGTACGTGCACATATCTCGGTGTGCGTGTCCATATCTGGTGTTCATCATCATCCCAGATGTTAAACAACTCTTAAGCATTGTATATAACAGTACAAGATTGAGAAACTCTCTCAAAAAATAACAAACAAGAGCGAAACTCAAGAAACATTTATGTAATATAATAATTTATTTTAAATCAGCACATCTGCACTTTTCTGCAGGACATATCATTAGTAAATTGAGAATATCTTTCTCTGGACAAACTCTTTTTTAGAATAGTTTTTTGTTTTGGAAACTAGACTCACATAGCTATCATTTGACACTGATTTGGCTCAGTTTGGAGTTCATATGATATTCTAATTTCCAGTCAAACATTTTACTTGTGCAGCAGATTTTCTGCAGGACCTATCATCAGTAAATTGAGCATATCTTTCTCTAGGAAAACTATCTTTAGGTATGGTTTTCTGTTTTGAAAACTAGATTCACATATCTTTCAATTGGAATTAGTTTTGTTTCAATTTGGATTTCATTTGTTATTTCAAATTTCTAGTTCAATAGTATATATGTGCAGCAGATTTTCAGCAGAACATAACAAGCATGATTATTTGCACAAGAAATCATATGTAAACCTTCAATCATGCACGAAACTTTAAAACGAAGAATAAGACATCTAAATTCAGATAAACAATATTTTAAATTATTCTCAGATCTTAAAACACTTCTGTAAATGCATGCTTAAACTCTTTAACATGAAAAAACCTAGTCTTTATACATATATACAAAAGATCTAATTTTTATATACAAATTAATTGATTAGGCTCCATAAAACTCATTAAAAACTCTTTAAAAAAATATTTTATAAACTGGGAGGGGATTAGTAGAGATGATACTCGCCTGGGGTTGTAGGAAAACTTGTTAGAAGCAACGTCGAAGGAGATCTCCACTCCAAAAACTAAAAATCAACAAAAACCCAACTTGAAAGCCTCCAATCTTCTCCAAGAATTCAAAATAGGGTTTATGGGGGGTTTGGTGGCTGTTAGGGTTCTTAGATATGATAAAAGAAAGGAATTTTCGTGAAAATATAGGTATTTATAGAGGCAAACCCGAAACAAACCTGTTAGACCCGAACCAGGAAACCTAGTCTGACTAGGAAAATACCCCTTCGATATTTTAGCTGTAGTGTTCTCATCCAAACTCGGAATGAGGTGATCTAAGACTTGTTGGAAAGCTGCTGAAGAGACCTACAACTCTGGTCTTTTACACTTTTCCAAATTCTAACTATATCGGTGTGCAAAATATAAAAACTCATAACTGGTCATTATTCCCAGATTTTCACTCTTGGTCTTTGTGCATGTTTTGTGCATTTGCACTCATATTTTTACAAATATATATTGAATTGATCTCAAATCAATTCTTATCATATCCAAATATCAAAATATATTATTTTTCACCATATAACATATTTATCATTATTTATCATAAAATATTCAAATTTACGGGGTTTTACATTCTTCCCCCCTTAAAAGAATTTCGTCCCCGAAATTCCACTATCGTATCTCAAAGCTTAAAAACTGGGAAAAACACAATAAGAAGGTGTAATTCATATTAAGAATTCCTTCTGCACTCATCTCAGAGTATTAGCACAATGATATTTAAAGTTAACAACCTAGAATGCAAACATTCTCCCCTAAATCCCTAATTAAACGAAATTGGTACATCGAGCGAAATAATCCAAACAAGGAAACCCTTATGTATATACCATATATTTCAAATGATTAAGGATCGGGTGACAATATCTCCATTCTAGTGTTAAAGATAAATATAAATGTGACTAAACATCATAGATAAAGACTACTATCAAAGCATATAAGCATAAGAATTTATCAATATCATATATGTCCAAACAGGTGTGGGTAGTCACGACGAACATCCTCCTCACGCTCCCAAGAAATCTCTTCGGCTCCTTGCCGGTTCTACTGAACTTTCACTAATAGAATGACTTTATTACAAAGCTTTTTATTCTCACAAGCAAATATGCATACCGAAATCTCTACGATAGTCAAGCCATCATGAATCTCAATCTATGGTGAATCAATCACTCTCTGTTGCTCATCATCCCGCAGATGCTTCTTAAGTATCAAAATATTAAAGACATCATGTATACTCGACATCGATGTTGGAAGATCTAACCTGTAAGAAATAGCTCCAAAGCGCTCGATGATCACTGCTAAAAAATGAGGCATCCTAGACGGAAAATTCCGTCTAGGATACTCAGAATTCCGTCTAGGATGCGTATTCTAGACGGAATTCCGTCTAGAATACGCGTCTAGTTTATTTCCGTCTAGTATGTAGTATTCTAGACGGAAATTCCGTCTAGAATACATCCTAGACGGAATATTCTAGACGGAATTCAAAACCGTCTAGAATACATCCTAGACGGATTATTCTAGACGGAATTTCCGTCTAGAATAATTTATCCTAGACGGAAAAAAAATCCGTCTAGGATAAGTATTGTAGACGGAAATTTCCGTCTAGAAATCTCATTCTAGACGGAATTTGATTTTTTAATTTTTTTCTTTTTTTTAATTTTTAAAAAAGTATTCTAGACGGAATTTTAGCATCCTAGACGGAATTTCCGTCTAGGATACTATGCTACAGTATTTTTTTTTTTTTTGCAGAATCTACTTTGAGTGTATGTATATAATATTGAACAACAAAATATTATATTCATATCCAACACAATCTAATTAATTCCAATATCAAATCCAATTATATTCAAATAATACATTCATCAAAATAATAGAAAGATACATAGATTGTTTACAAACTTTTATATAAATTATTTACAATGGCTATGATACTGCAGAAGCTTCTTCAACTCCTTCCCTATACATTTACTTAAGCTCTCTTCTTCACCTTCTTCCTCATCATCCTGAGTGTCACAAGTCTGCCTATACAAAATGGTAAAATAATATGTACCTATGGAAACGGGAAAATATAGCTAAAACAACACCAACAAAACTTAGGGAAATAATGTAAGTATAAGAAATAAAATAATAAACCTCAAAGAAAAATGTTGGGACCACACAAAGATTGTTTGCTGGAGGTGAGGTGCTTATTGTATTTTGTCTCAATATGTGGTTTTCATCCTGTAATGTAGACAGCTTATCCTCCATGCTGAGACAATAGAGCAATGAATATAAGTATGAATTAGTCCCAAAGGTAAGATATCATATAAGATACAAGAATGGCACATCCTGTAATGTACAGTTTTCAACATACATGTATCTTAACTTCAAGAAAATGTAAGATAACAATATGAAACCTGTCGACGCTCGTTTGTCATTGAATTTAATTCTGAACCATCTGTATTTATTCAACTTGTCTCGACCTGTCAAATTGGCCACTATATATAAGTGAGCAAAAGAAGAATTCAGTAAGTATTTATTCAACTTGTCTGCTAAATTTCCCACCTAAAATACTTATCACCCACAAGTTCCTCAATCTGTACATGATTCCCTAGTACAGTAGAAGTATTTATTTTCAGCCTCTACCTGTCTGCTAATTCTCCCACCTATAATACTTGTACAAGTTCCTACTTCTGATACGCTTTTGGTAATATTCTCTTTTATCACAACAAAATACGTTATTCTACAATGGAGCAAAACAGAACTTGTTTTAGTCCTTAATACATTATGCACCAATTTTGTATAAATACCCGTATTGCATAGACACCAATATAAGCCATGGATAAGTACAAAAACTAAGGGGAAAAGGGGATATAGACCACCAGACATGATGATTGTAATCTTACATACAAGCATACACAATAAATTATCAAGAGATGATATAAAATTGAGTTTCATAACAATAAAGACTTCTAACATATATTATGGTGTACATTATGGTGTACATCTGGTAGCTAAGACTCTGATCTATCTAGTGCTTTATCCAGTACTCCAGGTATGTCTCAGTAAGAATATGATTACTGAGATAATTAAGATTACTCAGAAAGTAAAGATAGCAGATAAAAGCAAATTATAATTATGATGAACATAGAATGAAAATAGGGAATATTTGACCAACCCTTGCAATGGAGTCAGGTGAAGGGGTTCCAAGTAGATCGGTCATGAGATCCAACTGATGCACGACATTTTTCCCAGGAAACAATGGTTTCCCCGTTAATACCTCTGCAAATATACATCCTATGCTCCAAATATCAATTGCAGGAGTATACTGCAAACCAAATATAACAAAAATCAAGCTTAGCATATTGCAGCAGTTTTATAGCCGTAATCTGAAGGTGTTGGTTCCTGGCTGGAAGCTGAAAGTATCTTTATCACTTGGTTAACAAAGATAAAAGGACATTAATTGGACGAGATAAATTCATTTCGTCAATAGTGAATGAAGTTATAGATACATGCGAGAAATGTGAATGATATAAAACAAGTGCAGCACAACTTAAAAATAGGATAAACTAAGAAATTATAAGTGAGGGATGGAGGCTTACTCCTTAACTGGCCAAATATGCAAAATTTACACAAAGTGGGTAAACAGGTCTTAATTTGAGAAACGTAATAATAACACAGGAGTTAACATAACCAGTCTTAATTTAAAGACTCTACTTGATCCCTCTTCCTTAAAACATATGCCAAGCAGTACCCAAGTGTAATAATTATTTATTCTCGCAGCTAGAGTAGAATAAATGGCATTGCAATTTAGATATGGCCTCCCAAATATGAATACACACTTTCAGTATTTTTCGCTTTTTATTTCATGAGAGCTTTCTTAAATCTGGAATATTTTATTAGGATGATATGGAGCCACATTTTCTCTTGTAGCAAAAAGTTCATGATCAAACAAATTATAAGTAGAGTTATTTTCCTGATAAGGACCTATGTCATCTGAGAATTGTTTTTGAGCTATCACAGGCAATGCAAGAACCTTGGTTCAAAGTTATTTCAGTCGAGAAAACTCCACAAGAGCATGTATGATACCGCTATCCGTTGATGTGACAAAGGTTTGTGTAAAAGTATGGAAGTAATGTTTTCATATATTAAATTGGATTGATGGACTTAAACCGAAGAAAATTAATCACGTGCATATAAGGTAGGATAGTCTAAAATTAGAGAAAATCTATGCCCCTCTTAGCAACACCTTTATTTGTACAAAAAATGTTATGTATACACAAAGTTTAATCTCTCTAAGGATTCGTGTGGCATCTGAGACATGCTCGAAGACGTCATTGATTTTCTTGATTGCTACCCTTTCTCTAGTGTGGGTGTCAATAGAAGCTCCCACAACACCATAACTCCCTTTCCCGATGACTTCTTGTATTTGGTATTGACTTGCCTCGCCATATTCTGTGAAGAACTCTGAGTCATGCATGTTCTGAATAATTTGCAATAATGAAAAATATATGAGTAATGAAAAATCTCAAAAATAAAAAAGAATTACTATACTCTTAAGTTTGTCCTTTCTTCTAAATGTAAGCAAACATGGAAAAGCTAACAAAAGGAAAATGGATAAACGGGAAAAAAAATTAGTTTGAAGGAACATAATCTGAGAAAAAAATTTACTTGAAGTTGTATTAAAAATTTTAAGCCACGTGTAGTGACAAAGCACATTACCTCATAGGGGTAGTGATGAGTAAAAATGAAGAAATAAAGAGATGAACCAACACAAGAAACTCTCAACAACTAAAGCTTTGAACAGAATTCTCTTTAAAGATTAGTTGAAATTTATTGACCTAGCATTCAAGTCCCTAACTTCTAGGACTCCAAAACAAGAAACTCCATTACATTAATGTTGAATTCTCCAGGAAAACAGAAGATTGATCAAGTATGAAGATTGATCAAGTATGAAGTATAGCCATGTGCAGTGACAAAGCAATAATACCTAGCAAAGAAAGAAATTACAGTTAAAGAGACTCACCCAATGATTCCACCAATGCAATCGTAGAACTGCTCAACCTCCCCCAAGGTCTTCAAAACGTTCCTCATTTCCTCATCCCCTCCGCTCTCTCGCCGAGCTTGCTCCCCATCCAAGCTCCAGCCGTCCACCATATCCCCCAAAACCCGCATCGCCCTCTTCAGCACGCCGCCCTCAGTTAGCCCCCGTGCTCCGCCACCGCATCAAGCACGTGCTCCTGGCCGGCGGCAATCAAACACTTGATCAAACAACCTCCGACCTCTCCAGCTTCCCCAAAACCCTAGAAACTCATCCCTTCCTCGATCCCAAGAAATCCCTAACCCTAGCTTCAGAATCAAGGATCAAAACCTTCTCTTCCAGAGTTTCAGCGCCTCTTAGCCTCGATCGGATCAAAACTTTCGCTTCTAAGATTTGATTTGATCTTCTGACAGCCGTCGGAGGAGGAGACGGCGGCGGCGGCAGGGACGTCGGGGGTGGGGGTCCTATTTTTAGGGTTGGGGTGAGATTTTTTAGCTGGGAATTTGAAAGAGGGGATGAATATTTTAAGGGATTTTTTTTCATATATAAGAAAGGGGCTGATTTTTGGAACCGCGGGATTTCCAAAACTGAAACCGCGAAAATGGAAAAAAAATTTAATTTTTTCCGTCCAGGAAACTATCCTAGACGGAAATATCCGTCTGGGATAAAGGGGACCATAAAAAATTAAAAAATAATTAATAAAATCCGTCTAGAATAGTATTCTAGACGGAAATTCCGTCTGGAATACTATATTCTAGACGGAATATTCTAGACGGAATTTTTCCGTCTAGTTTAATACATTCTAGACGGAAAAAATTCCGTCTAGAATATTCCGTCTAGAATACATGATTTTTTACTAGTGGATCCTGAAAGGACCAACGTATCTCGGGGCAAGCTTCCCCCGTCTACCGAATCGCTAAACGCCCTTCATCGGTGATACTTTCATCATAACTGAGTCTCTGACCTAGAACTCTAAAGGTCGTCTCCTCTGATTTGCATAGCTCTTTTGCCGACTCTGCGCCGTAAGAATGCGCTCTCGAATCAATGTCACATTCTCTGTGGTCTGTCTAACTAACTCTGGACCAATCAATAAACTATCCTCTGGCTCTACCCAACATATAGGTGATCTGCAAGGTCTCCCGTACAAAGCTTCATACGGTGCTATCCTGATGGTAGCTTGATAACTATTACTATATGCAAATTCAATCAGTGGGATATGATCCTCCCAATTACCCTGAAAATCTAAAATACACGCTCTCAGCATGTCCTCTAAGATCTGATTCACCCTCTCGGTCTGACCATCTCTCTAGGGGTGAAAAACACTGCTAAATGACAACTGACTGCCAAAAGCATTCTAGAAACTCCTCCAAAAATGAGATGTGAAGACTGAGCCCCAATCTGATACAATCGTCTCTGGAACTCCATGCAATCTAACAATCTCCCGAATGAAGATCCTCGCATACGTATCTGCCGTATAAGTCGTCCTCACAGGTAAGAAATGTGCGGACTTAGTCAATCTGTCCACTATAATCCAAATAGAATCATTTCCTTTCTTCGTCTTAGGCAACCCCACTATGAAATCTATAGAAATATCTGCTCACTTTCACTCGGGAATGGGTTAAAGCTGTAGGGTTCCTGCATGTCTCTGATGTTCTGCCTTAATTTTGTTAGCATGTATAACACTTAGCAACATAATCTGCAATCCCTCTGCGCATACCACTCCACCAAAAATACCTCTTCGGATCCTTGTACATTTTCCTTATGCATGGATGCACTGTATATCTGTTACGATGTGCCTAAACTGTCGCGAAATAAGCCATACCCTCCGGATCTGCATCAAAACACCTCGTAGTCCTGCTAATGACGTGTCCACATAAATGACAAATGTCGTATCACTGTTTAGAATAGTCAAAATTATTATTGTAGTCTATCTAGCCTTAATAGTCTTAAAGGCTTCCTGGCATCCCGTACCCAAAGCAAACTATACACCCTTCTTTGTAAGGTGTGTAAGTAATATCACAATCTTCAAAAAGTCCTGAATGAAATTTCTCTCATATCATTCTAAAACTATGAACCCCTGTAATGGTTCTTAGTGGCTCCTAATCAAGTACAGCCTCAACAATGGCTGGATCCACTGTTATGCCCCACCTGCTGATGACGTGGCCTAAAAATCTGATCTCTTATAGCCAAAACTCGTATTTGCTGAACTCAGTGTATCACTGATGCTTCTAATCTCGATTGTCCGCTATCCCCGTAATGCCAATAGAGGATGCTGCTCGCGCACTGTCTCCGATCTCGAAAAGATAATGATGTCGTTAATAAAATGACTACAAACTGGTCCTAACATGGACGAAAAAACCCGGTTCATCAAATCCATGAATACCGTGGGTGCATTGGTCAGCCCAAATAGCATGAAAAGACCTCAAAAGACCCATATCGAGTCAGAAAATGCGGTTTTGGAAACGTTCATTTACCGCATTCGCAACTGGAAATAACTAGAATGAAGATCAATCTTCGAGAAATGCTGCGCTTCCTACAGCTAGTCGAACAAGTCATAAATCCTCGACTGTGGATCCATGATCCGGAAAGTGACCTTGTTCAACTCATGATAATCGATATACAATCGCATGCTATAGTCCTTCTTCCCCCACGAAGAAGACCAGTGCTCCCATGAGAAAAAAAAATGACTCCGACAAATAAAATCCTGAGTTAACAACTCATCTACCTGAGTCTGTAGCTCCCTCCGCTCAGCGGGTGCCATAAGATATGATAGGGTGCTCGAAAAATCGGTACGGTGCCTGCTGCAACTCGATGCAGGGAAACAACCTCTCTCACTGGAGAAAACATAGGTATGTCCTGAAAGACATCCTGATATACTGAGACAACTCCGGTCTCGCTCAAAACTGCACCCCGATCCCGTATCATCACCTCTTCGACTTATGCCAGAATTGACTCCGCATTCTGGTTACCCTATAAGGTTGCTACTATCTATATAATCCCAACGAATGCTCACAAGCATACTGTTTTAGCAAAACAGTCGGTACTGATATTGTAGGATGATAACCATTCCATACTAAGAATGACGTCAAAATTCGACATCCACAACACGACCATGACAAAGATGAACTCAAACTCATCTATACTGATGACACATCTCCTACATATACTCTCTAATAGGGACACCTCCCCTAAAGGAGTAGAAACTGATAATGGAACGCCGAAACGCTGCGCTACAAGCTAATGTCTAATCATGACATCATGATGGATAAAAAAAAATGCGAAGCTTCTAAATCAACAAGATTCGAGCTGGATAAGAATTTACTACGAAAACTCTGCTCGCACTATCATCACGTGGCATGACTACATAAACTATGCTGGTGACCATTGCCTGCTACGCTACTGGCGGTGAAACACATGGGTCCATCTGACACTGATGAATACTCTAAATAGCACAATTCTGACCTATAGGCCCCTAAATCCTCGGAATAACTGGTAGCACATTTATCCTCCGATGCTGGCCGTAACTGCTACCCTAAGATTATTGACCCTGATCTCTATCATGCTAGTCTCCTGCTGTGTACTGCGATAATTCTTCGCTTTATGTCCGATCTTGTTATAATTGTATCATGTGTCCCGAATCATGCGCTGCTGCGGTGTCATCAAATCATGTTTGCTATCTTCTTGTAATGTCTTTATTGCTGATAGTAAAAATCCTTACCCCGCTGTTGGGGTCCTCTAGATCCCATAATAGGCCTCTTGCCCTTGACATTGCCATCATGCTAGTCTTGATTTCGTAATTAACTATAGGCATATCTCACTGTTTTAAGCAAACTAGCTCTAACTGCTAGTCGAAAAAGTAAACAAAATTTTCCCAAATAAGTGATATTCACTGTCCCGATGAAAATATGAAATCGTAGCTATTCTTTGTTTCTACAAACGGTGCTATAAAGTCGATCAAATACTGTGGAGCCTGCTGCGGCTCAGACTCTGCTTGCTGAGCTCTCCGGGTATGAGTCTTATCTCGACTGCATCCTCGTTCCAATATTTATAATATCAAGAGGAGAGCTTATGATCACAGTAAGTGAGATCGCAAACATATATACATATATATAACGTATCACAATACGTATTCATAACATATAGTATTCACGCAAATACTTCAAATCAACATAAAATAATTGTCATAAAAAAAAATTTGAAATTTTGAGATATACGCACATATCGTCCTCACTCATTCTAGGAATTCCTAACGGACTCTATACGTGAATCCTAGGAAACTCTATCCTAGATCCACAATTTGACACAGGAATGATCCTAAGGATGCTGGAACTAGAGCTCTGATACCAACTGTGACGCCCCAGGGTTCACACAAGGCTGCAGTCCCAGGTGAAACCCGGATTGTCAAACCTGCCAAGCACCAACCACCATGCTATGACAAGTTTCACCATCACAATCACTATCTCTCTAGTGGAAACAATAAATAGGTGAAGGTACAGACAGGTAAAAATACAAATAGGGCAACACTGGATATACATAGAAGAAGCATAAGAAAAATCAATAATGAGCCCAACTGGAATAAAATAGATATATCTCTGAGTCTGAACTGAATCTCAAATACAATGAGTCACATAAATAAAGTCTCACAATAGCTCTCAACTCTATGAAACAAAATACCAATCTAGATTCTGAAAATAATCAACTACATGTGGAGTTCTACAAAAAATACAAAATATGATAAGTAACTAAATGGACAACTAAGAAGTCCCATCAACCTGCGACTCTCCGTGCGCCAGACTCGCTGCCTGAAAGGGGGGAAAACAACGAGCGTCAAAGCGCTAGCGAGATCATCACTACCTCTCCCCAGGGGAAGGGGTAGGAGTATATAAGAAAATAGAATCAGTACATACATATATCAAATCATTCATATAACTCTCTATGAATGAAAAACAAATAATCAATGATAAATACTCCAATCTCTAACATAAAGAATAATCATCTCATCTCGAACTACGTCCGAGTGACCTGCTCTATAATAAGAGGATATTAACAATTGCTAAAATAAATATATCTGCCATTCATAACGGGTGCCTCAAAATCTCAAAGGAAAATACCCTACTCGCGGGCAATCCATCTGGAAAGTAAAACTTACAACTGATCAAAAATCTATGTGTGCATCATATTGTACTATAGCGATACTTTTGTAATGCTCGTTACTCAATCGCTCTGCGGTAATAGGGTTTATTATTTTCCTATTCCGGATACATATAATAACGATACTTTTGTAATACTCTTACTCAATCGTTCTGTGGCAAATAGGTTTTATATCCCTATTTCCGGATACATGAAATAACGATACTTTTGTAATATTCTTACTCAATCGTTCTGCGGCAAATAGGTTTTATCTCCCTATTTCCGGATACATGAAATAACGATACTTTTGTAATATTCTTACTCAATCGTTCTGCGGCAAATAGGTTTTATCTCCCTATCCCGGATACATATAATAACGATACTGTTGTAATACTATTACTCAATCGTTCTGCGGCAATAGGTTTTATCTCCCTATCCCGGATACATATAATAACGATATTGTTGTAATACTATTACTCAATCGTTCTGCGGCAATAGGTTTTATCTCCCTATCCCGGATACATATAATAACGATACTGTTGTAATACTATTACTCAATCGTTCTGCGGCAATAGGTTTTATCTCCCTATCCCGGATACATATAATAACGATACTCTTTCATATGTATTCATCAGCTCAACGTGCGATAAAAAGTATGCTAACACAACATAATCTAAGTGCTAAGTGTACGTGCACATATCTCGGTGTGCGTGTCCATATCTGGTGTTCATCATCATCCCAGATGTTAAACAACTCTTAAGCATTGTATATAACAGTACAAGATTGAGAAACTCTCTCAAAAAATAACAAACAAGAGCGAAACTCAAGAAACATTTACGTAATATAATAATTTATTTCAAATCAGCACATCTGTAGTTTTCTGCAGGACATATCATTAGTAAATTGAGAATATCTTTCTCTGGACAAACTCTTTTTTAGAATAGTTTGTTGTTTTGGAAACTAGACTCACATAGCTATCATTTGACACTGATTTGGCTCAGTTTGGAGTTCATATGATATTCTAATTTCCAGTCAAACATTTTACTTGTGCAGCAGATTTTCTGCAGGACCTATCATCAGTAAATTGAGCATATCTTTCTCTAGGAAAACTATCTTTAGGTATGGTTTTCTGTTTTGAAAACTAGATTCACATATCTTTCAATTGGAATTAGTTTTGTTTCAATTTGGATTTCATTTGTTATTTCAAATTTCTAGTTCAATAGTATATATGTGCAGCAAATTTTCAGCAGAACATAACAAGCATGATTATTTGCACAAGAAATCATATGTAAACCTTCAATCATGCACGAAACTTTAAAACGAAGAATAAGACATATAAATTCAGATAAACAATATTTTAAATTATTCTCAGATCTTAAAACACTTCTGTAAATGCATGCTTAAACTCTTTAACATGAAAAGACCTAGTCTTTATACATATATACAAAAGATCTAATTTTTATATACAAATTAATTGATTAGGCTCCATAAAACTCATTAAAAACTCTTTAAAAAATATTTTAAAAACTGGGAGGGGGATTAGTAGAGATGATACTCGCCTGGTGTTGTAGGAAAACTTGTTAGAAGCAACGTCGAAGGAGATCTCCACTCCAAAAACCAAAAATCAACAAAAACCCAACTTGAAAGCCTCCAATCTTCTCCAAGAATTCAAAATAGGGTTTATGGGGGTTTGGTGGCTGTTAGGGTTCTTAGATATGATAAAAGAAAGGAATTTTCGTGAAAAATATAGGTATTTATAGAGGCAAACCCGAAACAAACCTGTTAGACCCGAACCAGGAAACCTAGTCTGACTAGGAAAATACCCCTTCGATATTTTAGCTGTAGTGTTCTCATCCAAACTCGGAATGAGGTGATCTAAGACTTGTTGGAAAGCTGCTGAAGAGACCTACAACTTTGGTCTTTTACACTTTTCCAAATTCTAACTATATCGGTGTGCAAAACATAAAAACTCATAACTGGTCATTATTCCCAGATTTTCACTCTTGGTCTTTGTGCATGTTTTGTGCATTTGCACTCATATTTTTACAAATATATATTGAATTGATCTCAAATCAATTCTTATCATATCCAAATATCAAAATATATTATTTTTTACCATATAACATATTTATTATTATTTTTCATAAAATATTCAAATTTACGGGGTTTTACACATCAGGACCAAGACTATCGGATGAAGGTAGAGCTTCCTTCCTTCGGAGAAAATCTGGACATAGAGGCTTTCTTGGATTGGCTCTACGAAGTGGAGAAGTTCTTTGAGATGGATAATGTGCCTGAAGCAAACCAGGTGAAGTTTGTATCATAACATCACAAAGGAGGAGCCGTGGCATGGTGGGATCAAACTCAAAATACTAGGAGACGACAAGGCAAGCAACCGGTGAGAGTTTTGTATCGTATGAAGCAGCTACTATGGGCAAGATTTCTACCACACGAATATCAACAAATCCTCTATAACCAATTCGAGCAATACCGTCAAGGAGTCAGATCAGTAAGAGCCTATACCAAATAGTTCTTCTGTCTTACTTCTCGTTACGATTTTTCTATGAGTGAGGAACAACTCGCAACCAAATATATTGGTGGTTTGAAGTATTCGATTCAAGAGAAGGTGGCCATCCATAATGTGTACTCTGTGGAAAAAGCCCACAATATGGCTCTAAAGGTAGAAAGATTGGCCTCCAAAACACCACATTTTAGGCGAACCGATCAGGGAAGTTCAGCTGAGAGAGCAAGAGGTGAGTCAAAAGGGCCAAGGACAACTAATCGGTCTAATCCTCCATGATCAGCCGAGCGGTGGACAAATCAACCACCGCCCCAGACGACTCAATCAAATCAGTACGCCAAGCCAACCGTATGGAAGTGTTTCCTATGTCTCCAACCAAGGCATAAGTCCAACGAGTGTCCGCAGTGGCGGAAGGTCAATTTTGCGGATTATGAAGAAGGTGAGGGTGGGCACACATCATCTGAAGAAGAGTGCGAGGAAGAGTTGTCGAAGTTGAGGGCGATAATGTGTCATGTGTTGTTCAACGACTTCTGTGCGCTCAGAAGGCACCAGACTCATCACAACGGCATCAAATTTTCTTTTCTAGGTGTTCAGTCAACAACAAGGTATGCACCCTCATCATTGGCAATGGAAGTTGTGAGAATATTATGTCAAAGGCCTTGGTGGATCACTTGAAACTGCGGACAGAGACAAAGCATGTGCCTTATACCATAGGATGGTCAAGAAGGGTCCCTCCATGAAGGTGATCGAGTTGTGTCGTGTGGCATTATCACTGGGAAAGACTTATAATAACTCTGTTACTTATGATGTTGTGGATTTGGATGCATGTCATGTCTTGTTAGGGCGGCCGTGGTAGTATGATATTGATGCTAAGGGGGTGTTTGGTTGCATTGTTTTTGAGAAATGTTTTCTCAAAAAGTACAAACAATGGTATTTTTGTAATTAAGAGATTTCTATAGATTTCTATAAACTGTGTTTGGCTCAAAAAAAGATTTACAGAAATGTTTTCTATAAAGTACAGAAAAGTACCAAATTTTATAGAAATTGATTTTCTTAAAAAATGGGCGAAAATCTCTTGGAAATCTGACGCATTCATTATTTAAATAATAAAACTCATTAACACATTTCTATAAAGTTCTCACTTTTCTATATAGTTGGGGGTGTTTGGTTATATTTCTATAAATTATAAGAAATGTTGCTATTTTCCCAAAAGTTATGAGTCATTTTCTTGTTTTGAACCAAACAAGCAAAATACAAAAAGTAAGAAAATTTATACTTTTTAACTTCTCAAAACTTTTCCTATAATTTTTTTAAGAAATACAAGGAAATCAAATTTTGGGTGGAAAACATTTCCTGTAATTTATAGAAATGTAACCAAACACCCCCTAAGCATGGCGGCAAGAAGAACGAGTACTCCTTTGTATGAATGAATAAGAATATCATCCTACCACCTATTCCACCCTCTCAAAAGAACCCCAAGGATCAAAAGTCCAAACGTATATCTCTGTATAATAAGGGTGAGTTTCTGGTTGAGTCAAAGGAGTTAAAGCAGAGGTTTGCCTTAGTTGTGAAGGAGGAAGTAAAGACACCCATTGAGGTCCCAGGGAAGATAAAGTCGTTGCTTAAGGAGTTCAAAGTATTGATTCCTAAAGAGATGCCAGAGGGTCTTCCTCCCATGAGGGATATTCAGCACCACATTGATTTCATCCCGGGTTCAGTACTTCCTTACCTTTCACATTATCACACGAACCCCGTAGGAAAAGAAGGTTTTATAGGACACCATTGAGGACCTTATTAAGAAAGTCCACATCTGAGAGAGTATGAGTCCATGCGTAGTTCCAGCACTATTGACACTAAAAAGGATGGCAGTTGGCAGATGTGTATGGATAGTAGGGTCATTAACAAGATTACAATTCGCTACAGGTTTCCAATCCCTCGGCTAGATGACATGTTAGATCAGTTGAGGGCGTGAGCGTCTTTTCAAAGGTTGACTTAAGGAGTGGATATAATCAGATCTGAATCAGACCCGACGACAAGTGGAAGACCACATTCAAGAGTAGTAAGGGACTCTAGAATGGTTAGTGATGCCTTTTGGGTTGTCGAACGCTCCAATCACCTTTATGCATTTCATGAACCAAATTCTAAAGCCTTTCTTGGGAAGGTTTGTAGTGGTCTATTTTGATGACACTCTCATCTGTAGTCAGGATGAGCAGGAACATATGCTGCATCTCTGAGATGTCTTCCAAGTGATAAAGGAGAATAAGCTTTACATCAACCTTAAGAAGTGTATGTTCTTGACGACTCAACTTGTGTTCTTAGGATTCGTGGTGAGCTCGCAAGGAATTCAGGTCGATGAAGATAAAGTTAAGGCAATCAGATGCTAGACAACTCCAAAAAGTACTACTGAAGTAAGAAGTTTTCATGGATTAGTGTCTTTTTATCGGTGTTTCATTCATAATTTTAGTTCTATAGTTGCTCCCATGACGGATTGCTTGAAGAAGAAGGGCATTTTTAAGTGAACTAATGAAGCAAATGCAGCTTTTGCCCTTATCAAGGAGAAGATTATCACTGCATCTATATTGGCATTTCCGAATTTCGACAAACTCTTTGAGCTTGAGCGTGATGCATGTGGTGTGGGTATTGGAGCAGTCCTCTCTCAAGAGAAGCACCCCATTGCTTTCTTGAGTGAGAAGTTGAATGAAGCTCGGTAGAAGTGGAGTACTTATTAGCAGGAGTTGTATGCTGTTTTTATTCTTTGAAGACTTAAAAGAGTTATCTTATTGCTAATGACTTCGTGATTTACTCTAATCATCAGTCTCTTCAACACTTCAAGAATCATAAGCATATCAACAAAATGCATGAACATTGGGCTTCGTATTTTGAGCAGTTTAATTTTACTTTGTGACATAAATCAGGAGTCGACAATAAGGTACCCGATGCTTTGAGTCGGAGAGTGTCCTTGTTGAACGTATTGCATGGTGAAGTTGTTGCTTTTGACAGTTTGAAGGAGATTTATGTTGATGATGAAGACTTTTAGGAGATTTGGGCCAAGTGTTTGACATGACAACCCACATGAGACTATGTTATCATGGAAGGTTTTCTATTTAAGGGGAATCGACTTTATATTCTAAGGACATCATTGAGAGAGAAAATAATTTGAGACTTTCATGGTGGTGGTCTTAGCGGACATTTTGGTTAAGATAAGACTGTTTTGAGTCTTGAGGAGAGATACTATTGGCCAAGTTTGAGGAAGGATGTGGCAACACTTGTGACGAGCTATCAAGTGTGCCAAGTTGCAAAGGGTCAAGTATAGAATATAGGTATGTATACTCCTTTACCTGTGCCCAAGGATATATGAGAGGATTTAAGTATGGACTTTGTGTTAGGACTTCCCTGAACACAAAGAGACGTGGATTCAGTCTTTGTGATAGTGGATCATTTTTCTAAGATGGCTCACTTCATTCCATACCATAAGACTTCGGATGCACCACATGTTGCACGGCTATTCTTTCAAGAAGTGGTTCGGCTGTATGGTATTCCTAATTCGATTGTTTCGGATAGGGATACTAGGTTTTTGGTGACTTTTTGGGCTATTTTATGGTGACGATTTGACACTTTATTAAAGTATTTGAGTACAGCCCACCCTCAAACGGATGGACAAATGGAAGTAGTCAATCAAACTTTGGGGAATTTGATTCGATGCATATGTGGAGAAAAGCCAAAATTGTGGGATCAAGCTATACCACAAGCTGAATTCGCCTATAACATAACTATTCATAGTTCCACAGGTATGTCTCCTCTTTCTATTGTTTACAGGAAGACACCTCGACATCTCCAAGACTTGTTGAAGCTGCCGACAAGTAGCAAGTTCAGTGAGGCAACAAGTTCAATGGCGGAGAATGCTTTCAACGTTCAGGAAGAAGTGCGTACAAAGCTTGAGAAGGCCAATGCAAAGTTCAAGGTGCAAGTGGATAGGAAGAGGCGACTCAGAGTGTTCAATGAAGGAGATATGGTGATGGTGTACCTACAAAAGGAACGGATGCCGACTGGAATATATAGAAAGCTTAAGTCAAAACGATATGGACCGTTCAAGATTCTCAAGAAGATCAATGACAATGCATATGTAGTGGATCTTTCAGAAGGAATGGCTATGTCGAGGACATTCAACATGGAAGATATTTCTGACTATTATCCTTCAATCAAGTTGTATGCAAGTGAGGGGAACTTAGAGACGAGTTCTTCTTAAGAAGGAGGGGCTGATACAGGAGATCAAGTAATTAGACAAGTAATTGGACGAGACGACATCTTAACTCGTCCAATATTCGATGTCTCAACAATATTCGACATCTCAACTTGTCCGAAATCTCAACTCAATACAAACCAAGTCATCTCAGTGGACGAGACGACATCGGAGCAGATGAAAAGACATTTTAGCAGACGAGACAAGGCGAAGCAGGCAGTACAACATGACACATGCTAGTCGACACGAAAGGCGGTAATAGTCGACATAATTCGTGTCGACTGGAACAGTAGTTGGGAATACATGCCCAGTCGACATGAAAGGTGGTACTAGTCGACTCGCCTCGTGTCGACTCGGACATCAGATTAGGAAAGAATTCGTTTTTGGTTATTTCCTTTTAGGAACATAGTTTCTTTTTTATTAGGGTTAGGATAGGTTTAGTTGGCTATATATAATAGTTCCTTTTATAAATCAATAATTAAATTTTCAATTATTCAATCAAGAGAATTTTTCTCCATTGTTTTCTTTCTCAAGTTTGAGAAACTTCTGGCTTGTGGATTCAAGCTCGTGAATTACCTGTTATTGTCAGTGCTCGTCGGCATCGGAATGATATCCGATCGGCCTCCCCGTTTCTATGTCTGCGTCAGCTTTCTGTCTGGGGACTTAGTATGAAGAAATCCAGTCTCATTTCCTTGTTGATACCTAAAAATATCTGTAATTAAAAATAAAAATAAGAATATGTTAATGACAGTTATCAAACAAGGAGTTATCTGAAAGTTTGTCGAGTGATTAGGTCCTCTAACGTTTCTTGATGAACGGTTCTAGGTCTTGCTATTCTTCCCTGCACATGAAAGAACTCGTAAGAGGGCGGAGTTGGGTTCTCTAGTTGTTCCTCTGATGACCAAGTCGGTAGGTGATCTTAAGTGGAAAAGTATAGAGTTAGCTCTTACTTACGTAAAAAGACCAGAGAGAGTTACTGTAATGACCGTGAAATTTTGATACTAGTTAAATGATTTTTCTGGTATTTTAAAATATTAAATTATTATTTTAAAAAGAGTATTTATATTTTCTTGATTTTTTAAAATTTTTTACGATTTAAAATTCAATTTTATATTTATTTAAATGATTTTGATATTTATATATTAACTTAGTGGAGTAAAAACTTTTGAATTAATCTGTTGTGTTATTATTACTATTACGTATCATTTTGTATAAACTGTTATGTTATTACTACTATTACATATTTTTGTAAAGTTTGTTGTATTAGTACAACTAGTACGTATTATTTTGTAGATAATTTTTCCATGATTATTTAATTTTATACGTAATTAATTATATTTTTTATTATTTTTGTTAAAAACTAACCCTAATCCTATAAATATACGTATACATCTTTCCCTCCCTATCTCGTTTTTCACGCTGTCACCTTCCCCCTCCCTTTCTCTCATTCAAATCCCTCACCCGTCACCCTCCACCACCCTCAGACCCATACCGCTGACCAGCCTCCAGTGCCGACCCGCCGACCAACTCTCTCCCTGTCGCCGAGCTCTAGCCCCCTCCATCAGCTTGAGCCGCTGCCCGAGATCTTCTCCCTCATCCGCTCGACCGCCCTTTATCGCTGACCCCGACCCAGCCGCGCCCAACTCCACCTCCTCGCACGCCTCCCTCAGGTCCAACAAGTCGCCACTTCCTGTCGTCGTCCCTCTTTTCCGACACCTCCTCTCAGAGCCAGGCTAGCGCCACCCTCAGCTCACCCCCGTCATCTCACCTCAGACCGCTGCAAGCTCCTCCCTGTCCTCATTCTTTATCCCCGCTGCAACCACTTTTCCGCGCCACTAGGTCGCGACGCCTGTCAGCCTCATCGCCGCTCTCCCCTAACCAGCCGTAGCCCCACACTACAGTCACTTCTCCCACTCCTCCTTCTTCTCCTCTCCCCTAGATCTCGTCCAGATCCGCCGCCCTAAGGTCGACCGCCACTGCCTCCTCTCTCCCCTACACAGTCCCACAGCCCACATCCGACAACCCACTCCGCCCTATCCCATCGCTGTCGCCGACAACTTAGCGACACCTAGCCAGCCCCTCTCCCTCATCTTCCCCCTAAAATCAGACCCTCAACTGTCACCGATGTTGCTGTCCAGCTCCACAAATCAGCCGACGGTCCGCTGCGCGCATCGCCGAACAACGAACAGTAAGCAATGGCACCACCGCCTCATCCACAGGCTCCTTAGCCTCGTAGGCAAGATCCCTCTTGCTCATCGATTTGTCATTTTAATATTCATATTGTTATTAATTGATTACATAGATTAGTTATGTATAAATATCTGTGTGGGATTGGTTGATGATTAATATTAAATATATCATAGTAATATGATAAATAGCATTTTTAGAATAATTATAATAAATTAAAAGAATTTAGTTCGGCAAGAGAATCATTTTTTAGATAATTATAATAATCTAAAGGAATTTATTTTGGAAAATGAATTATTTTAGATTGATTGTTAAGAGAAATAATTTAAAATGAATTAATTAGAAAAAGATTATTTTCTGAATTATGTAGACGTTGATTTATAATTCTTAATTTTGATTATCTGATATGTCATGATATTATTGCACATGATTAGTTGCATTGATTATTCGTTGTTATGATTGAGAATCGTTAGGAGTTTATGACTATAGTGACCTGTGTGACCTGAATAAGACCTAGAGGCTTGTGTGTTGTTGACTTAGAAATACAAGAGAGTTGGGATGGGGAAGTATTGGTTTATATGATCGGATATGGCTGTTGATGTATCTTCCAGGCTCACACCAGTGAATTCGTGTAGTCACTGGGGTTGGTTTGTTGGTCTAAAGTGAATTCGTGTAGTCACTTTGGTCAGTGAATTTGTGTAGTCACCTAAGTCCTGCTTGAGTTCGGACCAGACCAGAATCAGATTGTGTGTAGTCCTCTGACCGATTCGTGTAGCGGCATTGGATGCACGTAGGAGATTTGTGAACAGTCAGTTATCCGATGATATGAATGTTGACTCTGTGTGAGATGTGGACCAGTGACATGTTATAGGATGGCTAGTTACATGACCTTGTTACTTAGATGATTATGAATTCTTGTGAGATACGGACCAATTATATTTCTTTTCATACATAGATCAGATTAATATTTAATTATCTATAATTTGAGATATATGGTATATACATGAGGGTTACCTTTTTTGGATTATTTCACTCGACGTACTACGTCTCTTGTTGTAGATTTTAAGTATTAATTCCATCTAGTTGTATGACCTTGTTGCTTGGATGATTATTCTGATCGCTAGCTGCATGATCGACTTGTTACTTGGTTGATTTTTTTCTTGGATTCTTTTAATAATTATATTCTAGTGATAGATTGTATTTAGATTATTAGTATTCCAGTAGCATGCTTCTATTATTATTATTACTGTTTTTGCATTGGTCGTTCGACCGTTTTTATTTCTCTCTGTGGGGTCTTGTCGTGTGCCATGCACGCTGACATACACCTTTTTTCTCTGGTGTACGTTAGATTTAGGAGACGGACAGCTTCAATTCAAAATCGTACAGGAGCCAGATGATTCTTAGCAGGAGTGCCCTGTAGACGGAGCAGAAGAACAAGTTGAAGCTTAGCTATTTCCTTAGTTATTTGATGGTCCTTACTTTATTTTTTTTGTAGTAATTCCTTTCTATTCCTGTTAAACGATGTATTTTCATATTTCTTTAGTACTTATTTAGACTATTTTGTAATAAGGGCATGTTTGACCCAAACTCTGTGTCTCGGATGATATTCTATTTGTGATATATCTCTTTTCCATTTTGAGTTGTTCATTATATTCTTGCTACGTGTGATCAGGGACCTGTGACTTCACATTGTATATTGCTTGACGCTTAGCGTATTAGGTTAAGAAGAAATATTTATTTTTATTTATTCTCCTCAATCTATTACGTTGCGGGCTTGTTCACGTTCCGATTCCCTAGTATTTTGGGAAAAGGGGCGTGACAGTTACCTTATGCAGTGTTGCTCCTTCTATAGTGGGTTTAAGGGGCAAAAAGGTAACTTAGACCGAATCTAGCTACGCATCTAAGTCGGTAGACATGTGCTATGTGTCGGTTGTTAAATGAGATGAGTCACCTGGCCATTTACTGTGAGAATGACAGCAGGTGCTTGGTGATGAGTGGGTCCGATGAGTCATAAAGACTATGTGGGCTAGGGTAATGATGATGTTATCAAGACAGTTAATGCGAGAGTAGTCAGCTGGGGAGGGGTCCGAGGTAGCTGTCGTCTTTCGACTCCTTAGATCCAGGGCCAAGAAGTACTGTCTTTTGACTTGGTTACATGAGATGTCAGCTGATCAATAGACCGAGTCGTAGCGCTGGTAGTCAATTGAGAGGTTGGCAGAGTAGTACCACCATTTGACTCGGATACATGAGATCTCGAATCCTAGTTGTGAATTAGTTTGGTTAGCCAGAGTGTAAAACACGTGTTGACTTCTCTTTGAAGATTAATATTTAGCATTTTAAGGTGTTGTAACAGAATACAAAACTTATTTGGATTGAATTGGTATATATATACACTACTAGAAAATGATGTATTGGCTACGGACATTTAGCGACGGAAAAATCCGTCGCTATAATATAACATATAGCGACGGAACTTCCGTCGCTATATATCCGTAGGAAAAAAGGCCTTTATCAATGGAAAATCTTGTTTTAGCGACGGAAATATTTTGTCGCTAAAACATTATCGACAATATTTTATGTCGTTGGTAAAAACCTTTTTAGCGACGGAAATTACGTCGCTGAACGTTTTTTTACCGACAGAATTTTCCGTCGCTAAAATATTTTTGTAGGAAAAAAAATTTTGGGCGCGGGCGCCCAAAATTTTTGGCCAGCCCGCGCCCGAATTTACCGAGAGAGGCTTAAGCCTCACTCAGACCCATGCCCCACCCCCCTTTCTCATTCCCCCTCTCTCTCTCTCTCTCCCAAACCCGCGCCCCCCTTTCTCAGACACGTGCCCCCCTCTCTCAGATGACCCGCAGCCGCCTCCGTTCTGTAGAGCCGCCGCCGTCCTTTCTCTCTCTCCCCCCTCTCTCTCAAGGTACCCCCTCTCCCCTCCCCCCTCAATCTCTCTTATCTCTCCTCCTCAATCTCTCTCTCTCCCCAAAATTCTCTCTGCCCCTCTCTCGTCGACTGACTCCGGCGGCCAGCCGACCAACGGTCGTCAGTCACCGGCGTCGGCCGACGAGAGAGGAGCGGAGAGAATTTCGGGGAGAGAGAAAAAGAGATTGAGGAATTTTTGTAATTTGTGTTTAATTTTTGTAATTATAGTTTAATTTTTGTAAAACAAAAAAATTATGGAAAAAATCAAAATCCTAATAAAAAATGTTCATATTAATAAAATTATAATATAAAAAAATTAAATTTAGTATGAGTTATGGTTAGGCAAGGGTTAGGGTTAGGGTTAGGGTGTGGGTGTGGGTGTGGGTGTGGGTGAGGGTGAGGGTGAGGGTTATGGTTAGGGTGTTAGGGTTAGGGTTAGGTGAGGGTGAGAGTGAGGGTGTTAGGGTTAGGGTTTGGGTTTGGATTAGGGTTAGGGTTAGGGTTAGAGTTAGGTGAGTGTAGGTGATGGTAAGGGTGAGGTTGACGGTTAGGGTTAAGGTTAGGGTTAGGCGAGGGTTAAGATTAGGGTTAGGGTAGGGGTGAGGGTGAGGGGTAGGGGTGAGGGTGAGGGTTAAGGCTACGGTTATGGGAGGGTGAAGGTGAGGGTGAGTGTTAGGGTTATGGTTAGGTGAGGGTGCGGGTAGAGGTGATGTAGAGGGTGAGGTTGAGGGTTAGGGTTAGTACAGGGGTGAGGGTAGGGGTGATGTTAAGGGTGAGCGTTAAGGTGCGGGTGAGGGTAGGGGTGGGGGTGAGTTTGAGGGTTAAGGTTAGGTTTAGTGTTAGGGGAGGGTGAGGTTGAGGTTGAGGGTTGAGGGTTAGGGTTAGGGTTAGGGTTAGGGTTAGGTGAGGGTGAGCGTAGGGGTGATGATAAGTTTGAGGTTAAGGGTTAGGGTTAGGGTTAGATGAGGGTGAGGGTTAAGGTTAGGGTTAGGGTTAGGGGGTGAAGGTGAGGGTGAGGGTTAGGGTTAGGGTTATGTGAGGGTGAGTGTGGGGGTAATGGTGAGGTTGAGGGTTAGGGTTAGGGTTAGTGTAGGGGTGAGGGTGGGGGTGATGCTGAGGGTTAGGGTTAGGGTGGGGGTGGGGATGATGCTGAGGGTGAGGGTTAGGGTAGGGGTAGGGGTGAGTTTGAGGTTGAGGTTGAGGGTTAGGGTTAGGGTTAGATGAGGGTGAGGGTTAAGGTTAGGGTTAGGGTTAGGGGGGTGAAGGTGAGGGTGAGGGTTAGGGTTTAGGTTATGTGAGGGTGAGTGTGGGGGTGATGCTGAGGGTGAGGGTTAGGGTTAGTGTAGGGGTGAGGGGGGGTGGGGGTGATGCTGAGGGTGAGGGTTAGGGTGGGGTTGAGGGTGAGGGTGGGGGTGAGGATGGGGGTGGGGGTGAGTTTGAGGGTTAAGGTTAGGTTTATGGTTAGGGGAGGGTGAAGGTGATGGTGAGGGTTAGGGTGAGGGTTAGGTGAGGTTGATGGTTACAATGAGGGTGAGGTGATTGTGAGGGGTTATCGTAACTATTATATCGCTAATTACATAGAAATTGCACACACTATACACTCATATTTTCGAGCCGTAGAATACCCCGTCCAATAAATACTATATATAATCTCTTTATTTACTTGTCACATACGCGTACAGAATTGTTGGCGGATACGATACCATCGTGTTCGGTCCGACAACCTTTTCGTACTCGTTTGTGACAGAGGGCTTGTATATAAATATTTATTAGATCTGTCTAGTGTGGACGGGTTAGGTATGTAAACATGGCGTGCATATGTATTTACGTGTGTTCTTGTGTACTTTCTTTTCGTCAGAGTTTCGGTGGCGCTTACTCGTTGTTCTCCGTGTACTATAGTGTACTCGAAGAACAACAGGTAGGTGCTGCCGAAATTTTAACGAAATAAAAGTACACTTTAACACACGTAAATACATATACACGCTACGTTTACATACCTAATAGGATAGAAGCCTTCCTCTGACAGCCGGTCACACACACTTGTCCTATAACTTAAAATGATATATGTAGGGATATGCTCACTTCCATTAATTTTTATATTCTAGATGCGGATAGTTCTTGACAAATCGTTCATGGGCATACCACGTGATCAAAAGCATCTAGACACTAGATACAAGGATGTGATAGTAGCTTTCTTAGCCTACTCTGACACCAACCCTCTACGGTCACTCAGCGGGTTGATTTTTTGTCCTTGCAAGAATTGTAGGAATGATAAAATGTTCACTAGGAGTGAGATAAGTTTCCATCTGTCAATCAATGGATTTGATAGCTCTTATGTATTTTGGAGTCATCACGGTGAAGGCGTCCCGGTGATGCAATTAGAGGAAGAGTTTACTGATGTCGACAATCCGACAATTGACACAACTGATATGTTGGAAGATATTCTTATCGTGCCGTCTTCAAGTGATGTTAACACTACTGATATGTTTCAAGATGTAGACCGATTGATGAGACTTGTTGAAGAAAATGAGTCACTGTTATACGAGGGGTGCATCGAGTTCCCAAGGCTTTCTTTTATGCTGAGGCTTCTTCATATCCAAACACTCAGTGGGATGGCTGTTACACATTTCGAGATGTTATTAGACTTGCTCAGGAAAGTCATTCTAGGCGGCGAGAAGAGCATCCCCACAACTTATTATGAAGCTCACAAGATTGTTGATATGCTGGGGCTTGATTACAAGAAGATAGACGCCTGTCCTAATGATTGCATCTTGTACAATAAGGGTAATGAAGGTCCAGAGGAATGTCTGACGTGTCATGTATCACGCTGGAAAGAACATACGGGCACATCTGAAGGCATATCATCCAATAAGCAGAGCAGAATCCCTGTGAAGCTTCTCCAATATTTTCTAATTATTCCTAGGCTGTAGAGGTTTTATATGTCTGCCGAGCTAGCTGAGAATATGCGATGGCATTCGACCAACCGCATAGAGGATGGGAAATTGAGACATCCTACTGACGGTGAGGCATGGAAGCACATCGATTGTATATATCCTGACTTTGGTAAGGAGTCTCGGAATATTAGGCTGGGGCTTGCTAGCAACGGATTTAATCCGTTTGGAGTAATGAGCTCTGCTTGGTCTACCTGGCCAGTGTTGCTGACACCGTACAACCTGCCGCCGTCGATGTGCATGAAGCAGCCGAACATGATACTGTCACTCTTGATCCCTGGAAGATATTCTCCTAGAAATGACATTGATGTTTTCCTCCAACCATTAATTGACGACTTGAAGCTTCTCTGGGATGAAGGCGTCAGCACTTATGATGCTTATGGTAAGGAGGCTTTCCGTATGCGTGCAATGGTCATGTGGACAATTAATGACTTTCCAGCATATGCTAACTTGTCTGGATGGTCGACGAAGGGTCAGATTGCTTATCCGGTTTGCATGTCAGATTATGAGGGAAAGTTCCTGAAATACAGCCGTAAGTTCTGTTATTGGCAACACAGAAGATGGTTATCTACATGGCACAAGTTCAGAAAGTTAGTAGGAAAGTTCGACGGCAATCCAGAAAACAGACCGGCACCACCAAGGTTGACCGGGGAAGAAATATTTGAGCTTCTACATCTTCTACCTAAAAAAATATTTGGAAAGAAAAGATTCAACAAAGAAAATCCATTTGGGGTTAGGAGAAAAATATTGAAGCAAAATTGGAAGGGAAAGGGAAAGGGTAAGCAATTTTTCAAAGGCAATTCGAAAGGAAATAAACCTCGCACTGTCCAATCGCATGGGCGTGTCTCTAAGGGTACTGAACTTCTACATAGATGGTCAAAATTCAGCATATTTTATCAATTGCCATATTGGAGAAGTTTAAAAATACGTCACAACTTGGATGTCATGCACATCGAGAAGAACATATGGGAGAATCTCTTGAACACTTTGTTGCAGGACGGGAAAAAAATCAAAAGATGACTTAAGGGCACGTCGAGACCTAGCAGAATTGAACATCCGTCCCGAACTGCAAGCTATAGATAAGGGTGACGGAAAGTTTGAACTCCCAGCCTCCCGTGTCACACTGTCGAAGGATGAGATCCACAATATGTGTTTATTTCTAAAGTCCGTGAAGACACCGGATGGTTATGCTTCAAACATTTCAGTAAATATGCATATTGAGGACAGGAAAATTTTGGGACTCAAGACACATGACCATCATATTCTATTGCATCAACTTCTCCTAGTTACGTTGCGACATGCTGAGAAGGAACTCGCGATGGTGGTAATAGAATATTGCGGTTTCTTCAAGCAGTTGTGCTCCAAGGTGATTGATGTCAGGGAGTTTGAAGAATTAGAGGGACGTGTAGCTAATACACTGTGTAAAATGGAAATTCTATTTCCACCTTCGTTCTTTACGGTCATGGTGTATCTCACAATACATTTAGCATATGAAGCCTGCGATGCAGGACCAGTTCAATATCACTGGATGTACCCTGTGGAGAGGTATTTATTATTATAATGCTTAATTAATATTTGTTAAATTACGTTACTCGGTTTTATTTTGTCACAAATCATGAAACTATATGCTTGTAGGTATTTGGGTTTCATGAAACATTTGATGCATAACCGTGCACGTCCTAAAGGATCGATAGCAGAGAACTATATAAGTAATGAGAGTTTGAATTTTATCTCTCATTACTTGCGGGGTGTGGAGACAAGGCTTAACCGTCCCCAACGAATAATTGACGGAATATTCTATAATGATCATGGGGAGGACACTAGATTCCCCAGAATGGAGCTAGATCAAGCCCACACATATATCCTGAGCAATGATACTACATTTCACATATACGCGGCGTAAGTATTTAACTATTTGAATCAGATCATATCACATCACAATAACTATCTCTATTTAACTGTTATAAATGATTTTATTCTAGGCTTCACATCCGATATGTCCAGACTATTCTTAAATGCAGAATAAAAAATAAAAGAGTTATGGACACACACTCTAGACAATTCCCTACATGGCTGAAGGGTGAAGTAAGATTTATTTACATTTCTGATTCGTATATCAAATATGTGCCTGACAACAGATATTTAAACTATTTGTTTCTTTTCTTAAAGGTTGTCCGACGGATTACGAATGGGGTTAATCTGTCTGAGAAAATATGTTTATATGCCAGAGATCATTCTAATGTGGTTAAGCGTTATGGAGGCTACTGTATTAACGACTTTAGGTTTAACACCATCAGTTTTGAAGAGAGACGACAAACGTAAAATGGCGGTGTGTTCTGCTCCTTCTCGCAACTATCATACGCTAGTTCAAAAGATCTAAATCCGATACAAGGTGAAATCTATTGCTACGGTCAGGTAGAAGACATTGTGGAGATTTTCTATAGGATTAATAATGAAGTCAGACATGTGATGTTTAAGGTTCGTTGGTGTGAGCTGAAAAAGGCGAAGGATGACTACGGTTACACACTCGTAATCTTAACAAGGAAATATATCAGACTGAAAAGTACATGTTAGCTGCTCACGCCAAACAGTGCTTTTATGTCAAAGATATAATGAAAAATGACGAATGGGTTATCCTTAAGAATCCGCCTAGATCCTACATTCATGAAGCCGTGTCTGACGAAGACCACGAAGAGGTTATCTTGACCGACGAAACAGTTGCTGAGTTTTCCTTGACACAAAATAATAATCTGGTGGATGAAATTGCACTGGTGCGCCCTGATGTACCTGCGATTATATGTGAACCAAGGCGTAAAGTCAAAAAATGAGTCCACGGTAGAGTCGATAAAACTATAAGGACAGTCCTTTTGTCGGCACGCACACGGTCGCAGGCTAACCGCACACGGTCACAGAGTAGAGCCTCAACATCATCATAATAATATAATACTTGGTTATGATTTAAAAAGAACATTCATGTATCTGTTTGACTGGTTAACATGTATTAGTTTGTGTTATGTATTATAGTATTGCCTTTATATCATCTGTTTGACTGGTTATCATGTATCAGTTTGTGTCATGTATTATAGTATTGCCTTTATATTATCTATTTGACTGGTTATCATGTATCAGTTTGTGTCATGTATTATAGTTTTGTTGGGTACTCATTATGTTTTCAAAGTATGATGACAAAAGAATTACGTAAGAGAGCGCTTGAGAGACTTTTTAGTAGACATTCTGGAGGCGACGCACACGGCTCTACGTCAGGTATTTTTATTTATTTATTATATATGTACATTTCTATAAACTATTAATACGAGCCTAACAATAATTTTAAACATTTCCTACGCAGGATGCATCGCTGCTACACATGACTCGCCGTCACAGGACAAAGGACGAGGAGATGCTCCACCTGATGCGGAGACACTCGTTGATCCTACCCAGCATGCGGAGATGCCACCGTCGCCTCCTCCGCATGCAGATGTATTGGAGGAGCATCGATATGAGCCATATAGCGTAGCTGTAGAGGCTGTGCCACTATCGCCGGATTCTATTACAGATCAGCGAGCCCACGACCCGGCCGAGGTGAAGGGGGATTAGGATGCTTATCATGCTTTGCGACCTATCGCACAGCATAGGTATGAACAAGCAAGGCGTAGATGCGTCGAATTGAAAGGTGTGTATAGAGTTTTATAGTTTATCTGTTAATATTTTAATTTGTATTATCGATATTGATTGATTTATATTTCTCCTGAATTTCATTTTTTCGTAGGTACCGAGCGACCTACTAGGCGCGGTCGCGGTGGTACCAAGACACAGAACCTCATCCCAGATATTCATCGGAGGGCCGTGATCCGATGGGAGAACGGCGTGCCTGTCGGGCCATTTGCTAACGCTTTCAACAATTTCCTCGCCGCTTTAGCCAGGAGACATGATTTCTTCAACATATTTTTAACGTGGAAGTCACAGCGGATTGATGCACTGGTGGCTTGTTGGAGATATATACGTGTGAGTTATTTATTTTAATTCTCATAATTATTAGTCATTTTATTATTTTGTTTAACACACTAATTTGTATCTCTTTTTTCATTGTATGCTGAAGCGATTTTTCTTTCTTGACGATTACGCTTGTGCCTGGACTTACTGCTTCACGTAAATCAATCTATCGTTCAAGAGGTGGCTGTTTGAGCTGAAGAAAAAATATTTTATTCAAAGAACAGAAGATTGGGAGCGTTACTGGCATCTTGACGAGCGCGTAGATGGAGTAGATTTTTTTGCACTTTGCGATTATTGGGACACAGCCGAAATTTAGGTATTATTGAATATATATTTTTATTTATTGTTTGAAATTCTATATTATATCTATTTAACATTGTTTTGCAGGGTCAATCTGAAACAGCAAGGAGGAACCGTAATGCGCCCCGCAGTTACGAGCATCACGGGGGCTCCAGGTCCTTTAGTCAGCATTATCATCAATTGGCGCTTGAGGTATATAATATATTAGTTCTTAGGTTATCAATTTGAGTATAATTTATATGTTATGAGTTAATGATATATTTGAATAAAATAGGGAAGGGGAGATCTCGGGCATTTTGCAGATCGTATTCTGACTTCATGGAGCCCAAATTACGCCGACGAAGAGAGGAAAGCGCAAAACCGGGATCTGGCTGTAAGTAGCAGTTCATTTGTATATTTATTTTTTATAACAATGCATTTTAAATGTGTTAGAATTGACCGGGTTGTTTTGATATATCGCAGGAGAAATTACATGCTAAGGTGCAGGAGCAATTATCACAGACTCAGGTTGATTCTAACACTCCGACCCGATTAAGTAGAGAGGAGGAGGATAGCATCATCGAGACGGTCATTGGACCGAGTATGAAGAACAGATACCGGTGGAGAGGATCCGAGCATCGGCCGTACGAGTCCAGTAGCACCTACGAGTCTGCAGCACAACTAGGATGCAGTTCTTCTCAAGGCTCGTCTATGGAGCAGCGGATGAAACGATGGAAGATTGGCAATCGCATCGGGAGTCAGAGCTACTCCAGATGGCGGAGGAAGAACGGAGGCGTCGGGAGTAGAGGGAGCTGGAATTTGCCCAGTTCATATCGACTCTGCCTTCTGATTCTCAGGAGGCATATAGGTGACGGTTTATGGCAGATCAGCTTATATATATATATATTTTTCTTTTTTAATTAAATGAATTAAATATAAAATTCTTACTTAGTTATGAGTATGCCATGTGACTAAATGATATCACACACACACACCGATGCACACTGATACAAACTGTTACACACAAACTATATCTCTCTCCGAAACACAAAACCAAAATTATATACTTAATGTTTTTATGTGATGGTGGTGTTGATGGTGCGTGCATGCGTAGCGATGGTTGTATTGGTTATTGAGTTGGTTAGTTGGTTATTGTTTTGTTTTGTTGTGGTGCGTTCGTGCGTAGGGTCGTTAGTTATGTTATTGGTTGGTAGGTGTTTTCGTGGTGGTGGTAGTGGTGGTGATGATGATGGAGGGGGAGGGGGTGGGGGGTAGTAGTTTGGTTGGTTGGTAGGTGGGGTTGGGGGATTGTTATTGTGGTGGTGGTGGTGTTGTTATTGTTGTGTTGTGGTGTTGCGTGTGTTGTGTTGTCGTGGTCGTTATGTTCATGCTTGATGTCGGGTTTGGTCGTGGTGGGGGAGGGGGAAGTGTGGGGATTGGGTTGAGCTGGGTACTCGTGTGCGTGTGTGCGTGTTGGCGGAGATAGGTACGCGTGCGTGCATGTGTGCGGGTGGGGTTAGGGTGTGTGCGTGCGTTGTTAAAAACATGTGCATGCTTGCGTATAATATATAAAAATATGCCATGATACTCTCTCCGAATCATATAACATGTAAGAATATGCCATGATACTCTATTATTGCTATACTTGCATGTCATGCCATGTTGTTTTATAATTTGTTACTTTACTGTAAAATTCAGTTTTTGATGATGTACGTATTGCTCTATAACGTTTTAATTATATTTTTAGGCTGGGACTTCTCGACAAGGTGGAGTTGGTGATGAGGATGATGATGATCGGGACTGATTTTATTTGTTTTAACATTGAAAACAATGGGTGTGCTGTATAAATAACATTTATAATGTTGGGATATTTATTATGTTTTTAGTGAAATATGTGTCATATATGCGTGAGAATGAAATATGTGCTTGTGCTTATGCTGTGTAAATTTATTGTACATGTTTTTATTGTGAAATATATTGTACAGGAATTTTTAAATTTCATAAAAAAATTAAAAAAAATTCTGCTTACATTTAGCGACGGATTTTCCGTCGCTAAAAGGACTTATGGCGATAGAAAACTAACACGCCAGATATGAACTGATACAAGCTTTTGGCGACGGATTATCCGTCGCTAAAATATATAGCGACGGAAAAATATATAGCGACGGAAATTACCATCGCTAAAAAATCAGACATAAACGACGGATTTTCCGTCGCTATATATCCGTCGCTAATATTTAGCGACGGATTATCCGTCGCTAAATATCGATTTACCTACCCTAGTAATAGTGACGGAGTTATAGTGACGGAATTACTATTTTTCCGTCGCTAAAACTATTAGCGACGGATTTTCGGCTTTTGGCGACGGACTTGGCGACGGATTTGTCCGTCGCCAATAGTCCACTATGCAGTAATGATATAATGGTAACTTTCACTACAACCTCGGCAAGTTTAGATCATTTTCACTTTGCCCCCCAAAAAGTTTGAAACTCTCAATACTAGACGTCCGGTAACTTTTGGGAATTTGAGAAATCCCAAGACATTACGACTTATTTCACTTATCCTCCGTAGCAGCGTAGGCACATGTGTTTTGGGTTTCCAAACACTGATATCAAACAAATGACATAAATAAAGCATTGGGAGGTAAGTGAAAAATAACAAAACGTTTTCTTTTGGGTAGGTTGGGGTGGGGTGTTCTAGAATTCCCATACTTATTTATTTTGATGAGAGTTTCGGACCATTTGGAGGTTAAGTGCAAAGACCCAAATTTAATCGAGGTATAGTGAGGATTTCATGTTGAACTAAAAATTATCTAATATAGATCTAATAACCATGATTAATCCAAAGAGATTAATACAACAAGAGCGGGGGCTATACCTGAATCCATTATGAATTAGGGTTTTGATGATCTTCTAATCTTGAGGGTATCTCCTTAAGAATCTGTTTAGATGGGGATAATAGAATAGAGAATGTCCACCCCAGATTAGGGACCATAACCCCTTATTTATAGGTGTTATACTTTTATATTTTGGCCCCTCATTAAGTTATAATTACAACCTGGTATATGCACATTTTAGCTCATGATTCATTTAAATACCTATTAACCCAAATTGATTAATCATTTTATGCGGGTTATCCTTAAGGATAGTAATACACACTGATTAATCATATGTGCCCACAAATTAGATTTAATTAGATTTTAATCCAACAATCTCCCACTTGGGCACCATATGATTCATTAAAGTGTGTATAACCTTATGAGCTCAAATATTGTTATCACTGAAAAGAGTATTTCTAAACAATCTCGTCCATTGACTATATCAATATAGTATCAAAGCAGTCTTCGTCACATTTATCGTGACTCGATCCATCAATGGTCACATATACCAATATAATCAAATAATATAGATCAATCATGGATGTACAACATGAAAATTACATGCAATGTGATCAGTACATGTCTATTTTTAACTGGTCCTACCTTAAACTTTAGTGAGGTCATCCTCAAACATAATGTACCAGTGTGTATGAATTAAAAACTTTATTATGATCAGACAATACAACCTAACTTAAAGCACCACAATCACAAACTCCTACTAAATCATGATATCCTCAAATAATACCACACTCATATGAGCAGTGTGCTCATGAAAGACCTTAGATGACAATCCTTTAGTAAGAGGATCAGTTATCATGGAGTTTGTCCTAATGTGCTCTATTGATATCTGTCCACTCTGTACCATTTCTTTCACAACCAGGAACTTAATGTCAATATGTTTTGACTTAGTTGAGCTCTTGTTGTTATTGGAATACATGACTACTGATCTATTATCACAAAATAGCTTTAATGATCTTTTAACCTTTTCGTGCAGTCTACTGATAAAATTTCACAACCATATTCTATGATTGGATGACTCATAGCAAGCTACAAACTCTGCTGTCATAGTGGAGGAAGCTACGAGTGTCTGTTTGATACTTTTTCATGATATAGGTCCTCCTGCTAACATATAAATATAGCCTGATGTAGACTTTTTGCTATCTTGATATCGAGTAAAATCAGAATTAGAGTACCCAATGATTTCTAGCTATTCTGATTTTATGTATGTGGGCATATAATCTTTTATTTTCTGAAGATACCTCATAACTTTTTTGACTGCTATCCAATGATCCATATCATGGTTGCTTAAGTATCTGCCTGACATACCAATAATGTACGTAATATCTGGACGTGTACATACTTAAGCATACATTAGACTTCCTACAGCTGAAGCATAAGGAATCTTCTCCATTTCTTGAATTTTAAGGTTACCTTTATGGCATTGATTTAGACTAAACTTGTTGTTAGACCCTAATGCTACTAAGAAAGAGCCCTATAGGGGGGGTGAATAGGGTCTTATACTAATCTAATCTGATTTATGCTAATTTAAAACTTACTAATAAATATCCTAGCAAATATGATATGCAACAAGAAATATATACAAGGATAAATAAACTGAGCAAGGGCAAACAATATAATGGATGAAATAAACAAGATGCAATAGGCGATAGAAGATAAGCATAAAAATAAGTGCGTCAAAGCAAACACAAACAAGCAATATGATCATGGAGTTCAGACCTTCTGTCCTACGTCTCCGCTCCCCACTCCCGGGGAGAAATCCACTATCACACCGGGTTTTTAATACTCACCCAAAAATATTTATACCTCACACTCGGTTTTCTAGCTCACTGAAACTTTACAAGTAACACTCTTGCAATCCAACTCTACACCCTCTAAGTGTTGGTCTATAGCCTGTGTCTCCCTCAAGTGCTTGGATTTATAACATCTTCCTAGGCTTTACTACCGACGTCACTCCTCTTGGGACAACCTCGTCTCTCACCACACACTCCTCTCGGTGTATAAGTGTATTACAAAGTGTATCCCATAATTAGGCTCAATACAACAAATATTTGTTCTTTACTATGGATGAGAACACAATGAAAGCTCACACTCTAAGTCACAAACCCACAACCCTAAATTATACTATGTATGCAAATACAATAAGCTTAATAGCTTGTGTGTGAACAAAGAGTATAGTCAAAACAAACTAAACTCAATATAAATCGAGCTTATGGAAATTATAATCAAAATAATAAATAGCTAGAATGAGTTTATAAAAAAATTCTCTATGATGACAAGAAAGAGGGAGGGAGAAGAGTTGAATGCTCAAACACTAAATGATGATCTCATCAAGCTCTTGTGGAAATTTCTTCACAAATAAACTCTTAAACAAACTTAAAAACCCTTAAACAAACTTGTAGAACTCTTTTAAAACTTTTTTCTTCTTGTATAATAGGGCTAGGTATAAGGGGGTATATATAGGAAGCCCCAAAGATCAAGAAAACCCAGCAAAAAGACCAAAAAATCAAATAGTACAAAGCTGGAAAATATAGCCGTTGAAAAGCTATCAGTCGACTGATGAGCTAACCGTTACAAGCAGTTCACAGCTCATCGGTCGACTGAAGACCTCATTAGTCGACTGATAGTTTATCAGTCAACTGATTAATCATCAGTCGTAAAAACAGAAACTTTTGACAATTCCAGGCGAGTTCATCAGTTGACTGATAAAATTCATCAGTCGACTGATAACAAGTTATAAGCCTAAAATGAACAGTAAATCTAATTTTCAAACATCTTTTAAAAATAGCAAATAAATTTAGAAAAATATAAAAACTTTGAAAAATGTTTATAAACATGATAATAAACATGTTGTAAAAAGAATTTTTGAATTTGCACTTTTCATTTGCAAAATATCATTGTTTTGCAAAACTTGATCAAAACATGAAACACTTGTTTTTTTATATTTTGACTTAAACAATGTTTTGACACCTTATAAAATATTTTTATAGACTTGATAAAAGATGTAAAATATTGTTATGAAGTTTACAAGCTAAAAATTCAATATTATGCAAAAATAAAGTTCTGCATAATATATGCATTTGACAAAATGATAAATATGAAATATAAATGTGTACAAATATGTATTTATTTCATATCTCTATCACTAATCAAACAACCATTTATCTACATTGAAAATAAACATGTATAAACATTTTTTTGGAATTTATTTGTAAAAATTTTGTTTGTAAATAAAACTAAAAACCAAAATGTGTATATATATATATATATATAGTTATATATACATAGAAACTAATAAAATGTGTGTGTATATGATATTGAGCTCATAGTATCAACACACATAATATAAACCCTAAACTATTTTACCCAAGCTATTGGTCTTCAATAAGCTCTTCTTGGTCGCGGATGAAGCTTGATCTTGAATCTTTAACTTGAATGTATTGGCATCATTCTACTATTCTTTCCATCCTCAAATGGAAATGATCGTGAAAGCACTAGTCCATCCAACCTCTAACTGATTATTTGTCTAGAATAAATACAAAAACATAAAGACTAGACAAACAATATTAGTTGTAAATTGTTTGTTAAAACATCATCAAAACAAAAAGGCCAATACTTGTCTCCTTTAGCCACAGAGGTGTCTCCTGGTCTGCAGTCTTGCATGCCAAACCTTTTAAGTACTTTATCGATATAGCTCTTTTGTGATAATCCAAGTATACCTCGAGAGCGATCTCGATGTATCTGGATTCCTAATATAAAAGAGGCGTCCCTAAGATCTTTCATCTTAAAATTCTTTGATAGAAATCTCTTGGTTTCGTGCAACATGCCTATATCATTAGTAGCAAGCAATATGTCATCGACATACATAACTAGAAAAATATACTTACTCCTACTGAACTTGTAATATACACAGTTATCAACAACATTCATCTCAAAACCGAATAAGATAATTATTTGTTGAAACTTATGATACCATTGGCGAGGAGGTTGCTTGAGTCCATGGATAGATTTTCTTAATTTGCAAACCATATTCTTCGGGTCTCCTGACACAAAATTTTCTGGTTGTACCATATAAATCATCTCAGTAATGTCGCCATTGAGAAATGCAGTCTTAACATCCATCTGATGTAACTCAAGATTAAAATGTACAACAAGCGCCATGATTGTTCTAAAATAGTCTTTCAACAAAACCGGAGAGAAAGTCTCTGTATAATCAATACCTTCCTTTTAAGTAAAGCCTTTAGCTACAAGACGTGCCTTATACCTTTCCACATTACTATTTACATCCCGCTTGGTTTTAAATATCCATTTACAACTAATTAGTTTTGCACCTTCTAGTAATGCGATAAGTTTCCAAATCTTATTATCATGCATAGACTTGTACTCTTCATTCATGGCATTAATCCAATTTTGAGAGTCAGAACTTTTTATGGCCTGAAGGAAGTTAAATGGACCATTTTCCAACATTCTATTTTTTTCCTTATGTTCTTGAAGAAATACAATATAATCATCCGGAATAGCATTTCTCCTTTCTCTCGTGGATCTTCTTAATGGTACTAGTTCTTGAGGTTTGTTGAGTTTGTTCTTCTGGAACAAGGAGTTGTTTAACATTGTCATTTTGAGGTTCTGGTTTTACTTCTTGATCAATAATAGGTATAGGAACCTGAATATTATCAAAAGCAATTGTATGGATTGGGTCTAAAGTCAATTCCTCCTCAAAAATAATGTCTCTAACATTAGTTCTCCCCCCAAACTCAACATCCTCAAAGAATGTTATTGTTCCCATCTTATAAATATTCCTGAGTGTGGGATCATAAAATTTATAGCCCCTAGAAAGTTCATAATACCCAATAAAGTAGTTGCTAACTATTTTGGAGTCCAATTTCTTTTCATTTGGCCTATAAGACATTGCCTCAGCTGGACATCTCCAAATATGTAAGTGCTTCAAACTGCGCTTTCGACTAGTCCAAAGCTGTCACGCCCCGCTTCCCAAAATACCCGAGAATCAGCGTGAACAAGCCCGTGACGTATTAGATTGAGAAGAAATATACACTATTATTTTTTTCTCTTTTTTTTCTTCTCAATCCAATACGCTAAGCGTCAAAAATATAATATACAAAGTCACAGGTCCCCGATCACACATAGCAAGAATATAATGACAACCCAGAATAAGAAATAGACAAATCATCATTGGTAAATCATCCCAGACATAAAATATGGGTCAAACACGCCCTTATTACAAAACGGTCCAACTAAAAATACATAATCCAACATAAATAAAAGGAAAGTACTGCTAAATTAACTAAATCCAATATCAGACTAAAGTAAGGTTCTGCAAAAGAGATCTAGCGCTCATCAACTACTACAGAAAGAAAACTACTGGCTTCAGCTTATTCTTCTACTCCACCTGCAAAGCGCTCCTACTTAGAATCTTCTGGCTCCTGCACGATTCCAAACTGAGGCTGTCTGTCTCCTAAATCTGATGTACACCAAGAAAATAGGAGTACATCAGCGTATATACACACGGCAAGATCTCACATGGAAAAATATAACTGTCGTATGATCAATGCGAAAACCGATGCAACAACGGAAATAACAAAAGAAGTATGCAACTAGGAGTATAACCAAAACAACATGCAATCCACTACTAACGATAACAATCAGAAGAATCCATAAACATCCGAATAACAAAATCATACAACTAGATGAAATTAATAATTAAAAATCTACAACTCGAAACGTAGTACGTCGAGCGAAATAATCCAAACAAGGAAACCCTCATGTATATGCCATATGTTTCAGATTGTAGATAATTAAATATTAATCCCGATCTATGTATGAAAAGAAAAAATACAACCGTCCTACCTCTCACAATAATCCATAGACATCTTAAGTAACAATATCATTCTATAACAGAATTACTGGTCCACATCTCACTAGAGTCAAGTTCACATTATCGGATATCTGGTTAACAACCACAACTCACTAGTACCTCAGACCCGCCCTAGTGCGAAACGTTTCACTGGCGCGTGCCTAGAAATAATCAATAATCACAATATCGCCTCTCCTCAGACCCACCCTAGTGCGAAATGTTTCACTTGTCCGAGCTTGGAAATAGACAACAAACACATCCAATCACTGTTCCTCAGACTCACTCCAGTGCGAAACGTTTCACTGGTGCGAGCCTGGAAATAAACAACAAACATATCCGATCACTGCTCCTCAGACTTACTCCAGTGCGAAACGGTTCACTGGTGCGAGCCTGAAAATAATCAATAATCACATCCGATAACATGAACATGGACTTCCTCATCCCAACTCTTCTCATTTTCTAAGTCAAATTAAAACTCTGGTTCACCACCTAAGCTCAGTCAACACACCCACACATGTCACTAGGTCCGTCCATGACGCACAAGGCAACTAAGTCATGAACTGCTAAGGTTATCAATCACTACAAGAGGCAATAAATAAAACTAATTATATACAATGATAATATGGCTTGTCGAACATGATTAAGCAAGTCCATATGGCATGAGTAATAACTTCAAACGAATTACAGAAAGCATGAACAAAGTCTACAAAACATAAAAACACACGTAATAGACTTCATTAATATCTTACTACTAAGTGTCCAAACTTCTCCTGTAAACTAACCTTACTTAAATATCCTCTAATATAGTAATGCAGAAAAAGAAAACTATAAACTGATGTCGTTTTGCACATGAAATGTCGTGCTTTACGACAATCAGTCATACTATCATACCTACTAAATATTCTTTTCCAAAAATTATTCTTTAAACTATTTCTCATAATAACTAATTTAAAACAAAAATATTTATGTAATATATATTAATTCCTTTCTGCATGAAAAGTAATATTTTCCTTAATTAATTTCTTTTCGATAAAATTCAATAAATTCTAATTTTAACTCATAACTTGTCATTTCATGTCCTAAATTCTTAAAAATACAATTAACAACGTTGTTAATCTAATTTTCACAGTGCGTACGCAATCATCATTCCACACAGGTATTCAAAAATACGTATTAATCACAAAAATAATTTTAAACATATGTAATCATCATACTAACAACAATATTACCACAAAATAAATTATCTATATCTAATCATCATAATAACATGATATTAACTATTAATTACAAAACAAGGTAAATACGAGATCTTGCCTCGGGGTCCGTCGAACGATTCGACGTTGACGGCACAGGTCAGATCTGACGTGGTGGTGCGCGATGTCGGGGAACTCCAACGAGGGGCAACGGGGAAAACGGACAGCGGCACGGTGGCGAGGAGGGGCTGACACGGGACTATCGGAGATGGGTTTGGGTAGCGGGGATAGAGCTCATGACGGCTTGGATCTACGGTGACGATGGGGAGGGGTTATCGAGTAGCTGGAGATGGAGGAGCTCGCTGCGAGATGGAGGAGCTCGGCTC